>BMAC01001352.1:18404-50006 GCA_014905375.1 Phtheirospermum japonicum
TGGTTGCCCATGATTTTACCTGACCTGATTGTCAGTTTCATCCAGGATGGGCTAAGGGCGGCTGCCCATGATTTTGCCTGACTGATACAACGAGTCAAGTCTGGCATAAAGGCAGATCTCTTCGATCTTTTTAAAACCTACGTCTTTCTTGACAGAAATAAACACTCTTAAAAACAAGTTTAAACACGAATATGCCCTAAGATTGCATCTATGAAACCAGGAGGCCCTTAGCCAATCCTGGCTGAAACTGACAATCAGGTCAGGTAGAAATCATGGGCAACCGCCCTTAGCCAATCCTGGCTGAAACTGACAATCAGGTCAGGCAAAATCATGGGCAACCGCCCTTAGCCAATCCTGGCTGAAACTGACAATCAGGTCAGGTAAAATCATGGGCAACCGCCCTTAGCCAATCCTGGCTGAAACTGACAATCAGGTCAGGCAAAATCATGGGCAACCGCCCTTAGCCAATCCTGGCTGAAACTGACAATCAGGTCAGGCAAAATCATGGGCAACCGCCCTTAGCCAATCCTGGCTGAAACTGACAATCAGGTCAGGCAAAATCATGGGCAACCGCCCTTAGCCAATCCTGGCTGAAACTGACAATCAGGTCAGGCAAAATCATGGGCAACCGCCCTTAGCCAATCCTGGCTGAAACTGACAATCAGGTCAGGCAAAATCATGGGCAACCGCCCTTAGCCAATCCTGGCTGAAACTGACAATCAGGTCAGGTAAAATCATGGGCAACCGCCCTTAGCCAATCCTGGCTGAAACTGACAATCAGGTCAGGCAAAATCATGGGCAGCCGCCCTTAGCCAATCCTGGCTGAAACTGACAATCAGGTCAGGCAAAATCATGGGCAACCGCCCTTAGCCAATCCTGGCTGAAACTGACAATCAGGTCAGGCAAAATCATGGGCAACCGCCCTTAGCCAATCCTGGCTGAAACGATTGGCAAAGGGCGGCTGCCCATGATTTTGCCTGTGTTATACAACGAGTCAAGTCTGGCATTAGGCAGATCTCTTCGATCTTTTTAAAACCTACGTCTCTCTTGACAGGAATAAACACTCTTAAAAACAGTTTAAACACAAATGTGCCCTAAGATTGCATCTATGAAACTAAGAGGAATTCAGGATTGATATAAAATCAGAGTCGCTTGAGGCAAGGAGGAAAAATGTTGCGAGAATTCTTGAAATACAGAAGTAAGCAGATAAAAACATACAGGGAAACTATAACCCTTTCCATTTCATTAAACATATGCGGATACAAACAAAAACCCCGAGCCAACATTCCCAGCACAGAAATTAAAAAAGCAATAAAAACATAGGGTCTTGTCATGAAGAGGATCTCCGGTCTGCGGCTAAGGCTCGGCGAACGCGCCAGAGCTCACGCTCTGTCTCATGAAAGCGGCGGCGATACTTGTCGGAGCGATCAGAGAGTGACTGCGCTTCACCTGCAACGAGAGCCAAACGATTCACTGATTCAATCAGATCCGCTTTTTCCTCTTGAAGCTGGCGATTAACTTGCCGGAGCTCAGCCCATTCCTTCTTATAAAAATGCTTCTTCTGTCGCTTCCTCTCCAGAAAGCGATACAGGGAGCCAATCTTTTCTTTTAAAGAAATAATTTGATCAGAGAGCTTGAACTTTTCAACCACAAGGGCAATGTTCTTACGCCTCACGGTACTGAGTTCATCAATGAGAGGAGAAGAAGACATGACGGATAACTGAGGGGATCAGGAAGAAAGGGGCAGAAATTAAGAAATTATGGAAATGCAAGCAAGAATTTAAAGAGGGGCAAGCACGTGACAAGAGAACCAACAAGTACTAGGGTTTCCGGATATTAAGGAAACCCTAGGTAATGCAAAGGTCATTACACGACAAGAAAATAAAAACGAAGAAATTCATTAATAAGAAATCAGCAATTACTCGATATTACAATGTTCAGAAAACACAGTCAGACCAGCCACACAGGCATCCTACAGGTCTGCTGAAAAACAAAAGGATTTTGCCCAGTTTAAGGCTAGACATCCATCTCTATCCCAAGCCCTATTGACAGCTGCTCTACAGCATCCCCCGATAGGCCTCCAGGGGAAGCACCCCCAGGCAGCTCACCCAGACCTGCGAAGGTTGGGGAGGGAGATGAAGTCAGGGGGACAACGGAAAGGGCCAGGTCTGGCTGAGGCTGGGCAGGAACGAAAGGGTGCAGAACGGCATGAATATGCTCGGAAAACTCCACGGGCCCCGCAGTGTGAAGGTGGTCCTTGGCGGGGTCGTACGAAAATGAGGTCGGCTCAGGGGGATTTTTCAGTGGAACTTTCCGGTTGAAGGGAGCCTCGGGGTTGTCTTTGACCCACTTAGCCTGCTCGTCCAGGCCATAGTTATAATACACCACGGCTTCAGGAAAAAGCAAGGAAAAAAGGGCTTTAGATCCCAAGAAAGCTTTCTTGGTCTCCTCCCTGGCCACTTGAACCAGATTCAGCCCCTCCTCGGAATTGAGAAACTCGGCCTTCCATTCAACCTTAGCCTTARCCAGAGCTTYGTCGGCTAGGCTCCTCGCCTYAGCAATGCCCTCGTTCTTGGCCTCCTCTCGAGCCGTCTCTATCATCTTCTTCTGGGCTTTCTTCAACCCAGCCACTTCCTCCTGCAGCTTCTTCACCTCTTTCACCTTGTCCTTGGATAGGGCCCGCAGGCGTAGCATCTTCTCCTTGAGGTCGGCATTCTCCTGGGCCAAGTCTGTTTGGCCCAGAGATCGGGTCGCCCTGATGGATAAAAGGTCCCTCTTCGCTCACGTGGCGGACCGCCACATCTCCAGAATAGTTTAAAACTGAGGTCTTTCGAGGAGGACCAGAACTGCGCACGGTGGGGGCAGTCGGAGCTGCAACCGGAGCGGGAGTAGGGTTGCCTGAAATAACTATGCCTCACCCTCGGATGGACCGGGGCCTCTTCTTGAGAGGCGTTTCCTCCTCCTCCGAGTCTAAAATGACCTGCCTTACCGAGCGTGGACGTACTTTTGGCGCGGCTACAGGGGAACTCTGGGTTTGGACCACGCCAGCTCCACTTGTCTCCCGAGTTGGTGCAGTTGAATCAGCCACGGTGTCTTCTCTGTCGGTAGCCTCAAACAGCAAGCGCATCATCTTCTCTGAAAAAAGAAGACAAAAGTTAGAGGCATGGAATGGCAAAACATGATGCAGTAGTGTCCAGATAAGGAGGCCTCTTTTACCAATCCTGGCAGGCAGAGGACCCATTTCACAGGTCTCATTAAAGGTTTGCAAAATTGAAGGAGTGAGAAACTCCGTCACGTTAATCGGATTGGCATTCAGGGTAGCCACTATTTTCTGAATGCGGGGAGGCCTAGTTGCCGCGGACGAAGGCGGATAAGCGGGTACACTATCAATGGGGTTAGGGTCAAAACCCCAGTCCCCCTCGTAATGAACGAAAAAGAATTTTTTGCGCCAAGATTTATGGGAAGTTGGAAGTTTGTGGATGAAGTGGACTCCTGGCCGGGCAGTAAGGTAAAAACAGTCGGGGGGAAGGCTTTCGCTGAGAAGAGCTGATAAAAAACCAGGGCTGTAGGGTCCTGGCCAGCGTAGCGCATGGCCAGATTATAACATGCCATGATACGGAAAGAATTAGGGGAAAACTGAAAGATAGGGATTCTATACATCTGAGCAATTTCCAACATCATGGGATGAACAGGCAAGCGCAGGCCTGCGCTGAACTGATCAGCATAGAAGGTCACTCGGCCTGCCGGGGCTTGACAAGCCAAGGTACCGGCTCGAGGGGCATAAGGGTCATAAGGGTCCCTAATGTTATACTTATACTTAAGATCATCTACAAAGCTTTGGCTAAGAATGGAGTTGATCTTAGGATAATCAGGAAGCGGTGGAGGGTACACCACGCCTCCTGACGAGGAGGTGGCCGCAGGTACCAGAGCGGTGGATGGAGGTGAGAGAGCCGCCGTCACTTCCGGAGGATCCGGTGAAGAAGAACGTGAGGCGGTAGCCTCCTCTGGAATAGTGGAGGTTTCTGCCGCCCCTAAAATCGTGGGGGACGGAGGGGAAGGAGTTACCGCCCCTTCAGGGAGAGCGAGCGGAAGAGAAGGAATAACCCTAATTTCTGGAGAAGATGACATCATGAAAATTAAAAGAAAAAAGCGAAAAACGGTACCTGACTTAAGAAGATCGTCGGAATAATTGAGAAATAGCAGGGAAGAGTTCACCAGAGTATTAGAAGAGGTAGAGTCGCAAAAGTTAGGGAGAGAGAAAAACAAGGAGCAGAAAAGTGGAGAAGTGAAAATGAAGTCGGCGGGAATAAAAAGCAAAGCGAATGATTTCAAAATGAGGAAATCGAGAAAAGAGGGATTTGATGGGATTTGAGCATTTAATGCGGGCRGGCAAATAGGGCCCTAGGAGAWAAATTGAAGCGTCGGRACCCTAATTAGGGCTGACTGGGCRTGCGCGTGAGGGAGYGTGGCGGTACMATAACCTGATRGGTGAACATGAGGCGCCACTAAACACCAATAATTGGTCCGGGCCACTTTGGCATATCTCTGGGGATTCGGGCCAGTACGAGAAGCACTAAAAGATGTGGGGCCCCGCTTGACTAGCTCTACCTCAACCCTTTTTGGGGGGGAGGAGTTGATAGGGCCATACCGGTCAGACCTGGATTGAGGTAGACCTGGAATCGGTAACAGATAAGAGGGGACGAATCGGCATGAAGGAAAAGCTGATCGAAAGCTCTTCTGGAGAAAATAGCCTTCGGGACAGATCTGATTAAGGTTTGAACTGAAAAGACAAGTAAAGGCCACTTGTCAGGACTTGGCCGCTGGCTTGCCTGAGAGGGAACAAGTGGGACCACTTGTTCTGAATATGCTTCATAAAACGGCCCATGATTTGCGGCACGTGTTCCCGAGATCCCGGAAAAGGTGTCCCCATGCCAGGGAAAACCCATATATGTGTCTGGCAGACCTGGAATAAGAGAAATAATCAAACACTTGAATGAGTCTAAGCAGACCTGGTCACCAGTTTGCCTAAGAGGAAACAAGTGGGACCGCTTGTTCTGAGTATGTTTTATAAAACGGCCCATGAATTGTGTCATATGATCCCGAGATCCCGGCTGGGGTCCCCACAGGGACAAGTTATAAATACCCTAGCTTGGGGGCAGTGAGAGGTATGTTGTTACAAGCACTCCTTCTTATTTTCTCTGGAAAACACCTCATCGCTTACTTAACTTAAGTATCGGAGAGGTTTCCACCGGAAAACCACCGGTGGTCCTTTCTAACTTCTGTTTGTGGTGCAGGCTTCGGAAGCTTGCTGGTTCCCAGGTGTTTCACTATTTCCGGTAGAAACAATTTCAATATTTGATAGTTTGCCTCATAGTGTCTCTATATGTTCGGATATTTGGTCGGATTCTTTTAAAAATCATAATTATATGGGAATTACTTGCCGCTTAATTGATAATTCTTGGACTTTTCCAAAAATGTTTAATTGCATATAGAAAGTTTAATAGCCAACATACGGTGGTGAAGATTTTGAAAAAAATCTCCACTGTTTTATCCGAGTATCATTTAACTAACAAAATTTTTTCAATTTTATTTGATAATGTTGGCTAGTTTAGAAAATCTAAAAGCTTTTTATCAACCTTCTATTGGCGGTAAGTTTTTTCATGTAAGATGCATTTGTCATATTTTGAGTTTATGTGTTCAAAATGGTTTAAATCTTTTTAAATCTAAAATTCAACCGATTAGGAATGCTATATATTATCTACGTTCCCACGATTTACTTCAAAAAAAAATGGCGAAGATTTTGCAAGGCCAATCAATTGCATCGAAAAAAAAATTTCATTAGATGTGCCAAATCGTTGGAACTCTACTTATAAATTACTTAATGATACATTTGAATATAGAGATGCATTGTGTACATTTTTTAATAATGAAGATGTCGATTTCGCTTTGTTTTCGCATATGTGGGGTGATTGTTATAATATGATGTCCCTTTTAAAAACTTTTAACGATGCCACCGTGGCTTTATCTGGTGTTTATTATCCTACCTCCTCAATACTTGTTGACCATTGTATTCAAATAGTACTTKTTTGTAGTGCTTTACTCGATAACTCTGAATTAGGTGAAGTTATCGATACTATGTTGAGTAAATGGGTCAAATATTTTTATTACATTCCCGATGTTTTTTTGATTGCAAAAGTTTTAGACCCGGATTATCGGATGGAGGGTCTTCAAAACTTACTTAAAGTTTATTACGATGCATTAACACCTTTTTTAGAATCTTGTAGACTACCAATTCCTAGCCCTACTAGTGTGCTCGCCAAGCACAACAACTTTTAATTCAAACTTTTAATGATTACGATCAATCTTCATCTTCTAGTGATGTTAATGTGTCCCCTTCCCCTTCCCCCGTCACTTCTAGAAGACCCAACGACCCTCGAGGAGCTCTAGCCCCATATATGAGATTGCTTGAAGATACTAAACGAAAACGGCAAAGGGCTAGTGCTAGTCTGTCAATGGAATTAGATAGTTATTTAGGAGTTTTTGAACCTTGTTCAGTTCCAAAAAACCCCGATGGTGTTACTAACGATCTTGTGCAGTTTTGATCGAAAGTGGCCAGTATTTTTTCCACTCTCTCTAGGATTACCAAGGAGGTCCTTGTCGTTCCTGTTTCGACAGTTTTTGTTGAACAGGCCTTCAGCACGGGAGGCTATATGTTAGATGAGCGTCGGTTTAAAATGTTGATGAACGATTGGGTGAAAGCCGAAAATGAGAACAAGAAATGCAATTGGATGAAGGTGAAGAGAGCGACTATTACGATACCACTTCGGGAAGCAACGACAATGACGAACAGGTAAGTAGTTAAGTGAGGTAAGTAAAATAACTACGTGGACTTTGATTCCTTTTCGAGGATACGTAGGCAATTTAATTCTAATATTAAAAGTTAAGATTCAATTTTAACTTCTAATATTAGAATTAAATTCAAGTCCTTTGTTTGTAACTTGTTTTTTTCAAACAAAAGAAAAATTCAAACTACGTGAATTTTGATTCCTTTACGAGGATACGTAGGCAAGTTAATTCTAATATTAAAAGTTAAAATTTTAATTTTTAATATTATAATTAAAATCAAGTCCTTATTTTTTTAAACTTTTTTCCCAACAAAAAAATAGATGGATGGCTACGCAGTCGATCGACTATTTTTCAGTCGATCGACTATATGATCGACTGCCTCCCAAAACCAAAACTCATTGTCATTCAGTCGATCCAACAGTCGATCGACTGCTTAAAAAAAACCGGCGGTTAACCACCGGTTCGCTTATTTGGTTTAAGCGTAACCTTAACTGGTTCTCAGCCGGTTAGGTTACGGTTAACCAAAAACTGGTTAAATTAACTGCCGGTTAATTAACCGGCCGGTTATAACCATTTCAACACGTCTAGTACCAACTGGTACGCAGAAAATGGCTAGCTAGTAGTTGGTCTAAAAAGAATAAGTAGAGCTACATGCAATATGGTATAACCCCATGCAGAAATAGGTATGTTGGTGCGCATAACCATTGCCCGAGCCACCATTTTTAGTCTTTTGATGGTGGCTTCTGTGAGACCATTTTGTGTATGCACATGGGGTAAAGGATGTTCTACATCAATCCCAATTGACATACAATAATCATCAAATGATTTTGATGTGAACTCTCCAGCATTATCAAGCCTTATAGACTTAATGGGATGATCGGGGTGGTGAGCCCTTAAACGTGTAATTTGTGCAAGGAGTTTTGCAAAGACAGTATTTTGTGTGGACAATAGTGGGACATGGGACCAGCGTGTTGAAGCATCTACTAGAACCATAAGATATCTAAATGGTCCGCATTCTGGATGAAAAGGTCCACAAATATCACCTTGGATTCTTTGTAAGAATTGAATGTTTTGCTTTGTATTTGTAGCATAGGAAGGTCTCGATCAAGTTTTTGCTAAAGAGCAGGCTTTGCAAAATGAGTGATGTGCCTTTGAGATAGATATTGAGGCAGAGTGAGATGTAGGTAATGTATCTTGTGCTTTAGAATTTATTAGCTGCAGTTGTGCAGCAATAGTACCGACATTGGGCAGCGCATCGCGTTTATATCCCACTTTATGAGTCACTCAAAAAAAAAAGGATGTCCGTGTGAGTTTTTCAAAATATGGATCATCATGTCATGACCAAGATGTCCAAGACAGTCATGCCAAATTATGTATGATTCAGTGTCACATATTTCGTTATTGGTGACGGTATAAGATTCAATAACCCATATAGTGGTGAGGCATAACCCACTAGAATGACTCATTAGTTTTTCTAAGATGTGTTTTATCCATATTCATTAGAGGTAATATATATATATATATATATATATATTTCAATTCTCATAGTGAGTTTATGAGTGATAGCCGTTTGCACGGATATCTTTAAAACTCAACAAGGTTCAATTTGCTTTTAGTGCATATAAAGCCTCTGTGACTGTTATCATTGTGCCATTAGGCATCAAGAATTGGGCAGTTCCTCTCCCTTGGATTAGTTGGGATGTCCCAATCATTGTAGTCATAGATGAGTTATAAGGATTTAATTCAATAAATAATTGTCTATTCCTAAGAATTGTGTGAGTAGTTCCACTATCAGGGAAGCACTCTATTTCTCCGCATGACATTCCTTGCAAGTAAAAGTGGTGATAGTGTTATGAAAAGTGTTAGAGGAATTTCACTAATTCATTGGAATGTTGTGGACGATTTAGAATGATATACTTCTCATTCGAATATGTGGCTTTATGCATAAGATGTATTTTTTCATATCATATTTGCTATATTTGAGCTAAGCACGTATATTTATAAATAATAAACTCGAATACATTCAATACTTTAGAATAAAATCTAAAATTATTAATAAGTCAATCAAGAAAGGTCTTGTCCAAAATAAATCTAATTTAGAAAATACAAAACTCCATAGTCTAAATAAAATGAGGCAATAATGCCTTCACAAATTTCTTGAAAAATAAGTAAATAGATAAAGTATATCACTCAAAATCAGGAACATCAAGTGACTGAGCAAAGTTCTTATTGACATTGAAGTCCGCAATCATGAGTTTAACATTAGCGTCATGATCTCCACTTTCCACATAGTGAGTCTCTTGTTCTTTAGACTCTCTAAGTCTCTTGTAGATGGCTGCCACCTTATCACTTTCGTGACAGTTTTGGTACCAATGCCCAGTGTCACCACATTTATAGTAAGGTTCATTCCCAACTCTCTCTCATTTCTTTGAAGGGTTCTGGTGTGGTGCCTTGGTGTTATAAACACCAGGCCCAATTTTACCATGACCATTTTGGGTGCTACCACCATCTTTGCGCCATACGTGGGGAGAGCCTCCACAGCCCCTATCACGACCTCTACCACGGCCCCCATGGCCCCTACCTCGTGGTGCATGATTACCACTTTAAGGGGGATTAACACGTCTAGTCCCCTTTGCTTTGGGGTTCTTTCCACTATTCGATTGACCATAATTAGTCTCGTGAATTTTCTTTGTCCTTCCAGGTCTAGCGTTATTGTTCAAGAGAACTTAATCATGTCTTTCAGCTACTTGGAACATATTAATCAACTTATTGAAAGTTGTAATTCCTTTTGTTATCATACTCGAGCCTATACTTTCAACATATTAATCAGAAACCCAACGATGGTACTCAAATACTTCTGAATCCAATGTTTTGAATTCAGGACGAGTTGGTTCAACCATATATAATAAACAAGATTGGAGATATATGAATAACGTAATTGTAATGATATACAACTTTTTTTCAATAATATGAATTAGATTTCAAGATTATAGGCCACATATCACGTTTTTTGATACTTTGTGAAATTACTTTTATCACATGACAAGTTTATATTATTTTGTATTGCTCATGAATTTTCATTATCATGAAAATACATATATGAAAATTATTAAACAATCCTCTAGAGAATATTAATAAATAAATAATATCGCAATGTGATGCATTTCTTAAAACAGGAACGAAACAGTTATTAAAAACAAAAACAAATCCAAATATTATCAAGTAGTAGGTGAAGCAGAGTGGTCACAGTAATCAAACATGTTTGCTGCAACTTGGGTTCAAAAGCAAAAATGTACTTAAAAAAAAGGGATAAAAATTATAGTCCAATAATTATATAAGGCTTTTTCATTTTTGTTACCGGTTGTCTTCTGTGGATTGGCGGACAAATGGAGCGGGTCAAGAGGTAGGGTCATGAGTTTGGTTAAAAAAGCCGTCCTATATAATAATAGCAAATGGATAAGTTTCTTCAAAACCTATCTATTACCAATTAATAGTTATTAGGGTTTCATTCATGGCGGCTGACGGAGGAGGGGACGGAGAGAGGCAGATGAATAAGATACAAAAGCGTACTCTTTCCATCTAGGGTGAGAAATCACTCATCTATTTTGTTACTCATCAAGTGTACGATTGTGAAACCCCTTGTAATTGGTGGTATGAAATTGATTTGAAAGATGTGTCGTCTGCTCGGAGGTTGGAGAAACAACCTCCGTCGTCTTTTTACTTCGGCATCCCCGCCATGGGGTCGTGTGGTTCCTTTCTCTACTCTATTGGTGGGATGATCGGCGTTGRAGACCCGGACATTCCTGGTCGTTGGAGAGCCGTCACCAACACMTACTTCTACAACATAGCAAAGCCCAAAGAGGACTGGTTTGAGGGCCCGCCCATGAGTTCCCCTCGAAATGGCACATCTCACCAGGTAATCGGCTCCAAAATCTACGTATTGGGAGGCGCCTGCGCTAGGATGGATTATTATACTAAAGGCTACGATTCGCCTCTTGTCTGGGGCGAGTATCTGGATGTCTCGTTACCACCGAACGAGTGGGAATGGCGTGACGTGATCTTGCCACCTGGMGGAGTCTTCACTGACGGTGGCCTCCTTGATAATGAAGGTTATATCTCCTCGCTGCCCTTGTTCAAGGGCCGGTTTGATCCTGTGCACCATATCCTGTGTTGCAGTGATTCTGGAATCAGCTCCAGACATTTCTTGTGCTATAATGTTGACAATGGATCGTTGTGTAGAGTCTTTGAGTGCGATATGGTGAGACACCATGGACAGAATGTGTTTGTGGATGGCGATTACATGGTCCTTCCTGACTCGACAAGGGTGTTAGCCATTGGGGCCTTTTCTTCTGCCAAAACAAMTAGTAATAATAATAATAAYGAGTTGTCATCGCCGTGGTTTGTAGGTGGTATCAGCGGTGATAATCACTTCCCTCCCATGCCCCTGGATGAGAATTACTTCCCTTTCTTGACCATTGATATGGATTCTTGGCATTGCCGAAATCCCTGTGAATTCTCCCTAGTGTGCATTGCTCCATATAAATATGCCTCCCTTTGGTCCCCTGATGAAGGTAAACATTCTGTTAGTCTGTCTGTGTTCACAATCTGCCCCCCTACTTCTCCTCCTCCTCTGGACAGCTGGACCTCGATATCCTACTTCGTCTGGACCTTCTTTGCATAGATGATGTGCCAGTTAGGTTTGAAGCAGAACGCGTGCACATTCCTTTATGGCAAGAGTACGGGCGTAAGGTGGACTGTTTCAGTATCGACGCAGCTGTTGCAGTGTGAGTCTGAATTTCATTTCTTATTTACTATCTTGATTCAAGATTTCCTCTGCTTCTTCGGTGGTTTACTTGTATTTAGAAGTTTATTATCATATTACCATCAAAACAAGAGTTGATATATGTATGCTCATTAACTCCCCCCTTAATTAACCCTACTCTACTCAAGGCGTGTGGCTTTGAGGTGTTTGAACAAGGTGAGTGCTTTAACTTTGCGAGTTCCATAACGCGTGTTTGTATGGCACCCTCCGTTGTTTGTCTCTGTACATGAAAAGAATTGTGGTTTCACATTGGTCGACCAAAATCTATTCATTCTCAAGAATAATGCACAGGGTTCCCCTTCCCAACATTGTGAGCTTCTCAAAGATGGTCGCCTCATATTGCCCGGAGGCTTTTTCACAGAGCCTCATGCTTCTATAACATTGCTAAGAGGGCATTCCTTGGTGAAACAGCTTCTTTTATATTGTAGCTCAAACTATGTTCTGGTATTGATTGTAACAGTACAAACAATCTCACTAAAGTAGAACCCTCTTGACCTTGCTTAAATGTTCGTTAGTTTAAAGTGGTCCGGAAATTCAGCCATCATATATAGTTGGTTGTTGAATTGGAAGTATGTGATTAGTTTAATACATCTTGCAGTATCAAACCAAAATCGCTAGAACTTATAGCTGCCTCTACCTGCCTGCTAGCCACTGCTATACAGATTACCGAACCCTGAATGACCAGAAATGTTGCTCACCTGTCTTTTTGTGCTTCACAGAGGAAGCAGTAGTATGAGTAGACAAGGTCTCGAGTAAGAATGTTTTAATATGAATGCTTGTTTGAGTTTTTGAATGCTTTCATCTTTTTTCGGTGAACTAAATAGAGCTGGTTTGAAAAGCCCTAAGCCCCTGGCGCATGTCTTCTGTGGTTTTAAGTATTTTGTTTCTTATTGAATGGAGTCCTCTACCGCATTCAATGGAATATAATTTTCCATTCTGGAATCAGCATGTTATTTGTTTTTCTTTATCAGATTGTCCCAAGTTGTTCTATTAGTTATTAGTTGTTTTGCTCAGGTGCCTTGCCGCCATTGCTCTTCTAAGTGCTAGACGTTGCACACCTTTTCGTCAATTATTTTCTTAGTGTTTCCCCAATACGACTTGTGTATAGGTAGGTTTATTTTGTTATCTCTGAGTACTTGTCATCTTCAATCGTCGCTACTTTGAAAAATTTTGAGGTATCAACTTTAAGAGAAGATCGCCATGGCCCAGAAATTGTCCTGACCTGGTGTGTCCTGACCATGAATAAGATTCCCATTGAGGGCGGAGATCGTTCTTTTTAGGTAAGAAGACCTGTCCGCGGCGGAGAGGTGTTGGTAACAAGGTAATCTCTCGATGGTCTTAGGATTAAAACCCCAATCCCTGCATAGTGAACAAAGAAAAATTTCTTCCTCCAAGCCTTATTGGAGGAAGGAAGCTTATGTACGAAGTGGACTCCAGGTCTGGCAGTTAGATAAAAACAGCCTGGGAAGGAGCTCTTCGCTTGAAAGAGCTGGTAGAAGGTATGAGCTGTCGGATGCAGACCAGCATAGCGCATGGCCAGATTATAACATACCATGATCCTGAATCAGTTAGGGGTGAATCGGAAGACTGGAATTTTATACATATCGACAATTTCTAGCATCAATGGGTTTACCGGGAGGTGTAAGCCCGCCTGAAACTGGTCAACATAAAAAGTCAACCAGCCTGCCGGCGCCTGGGAAGCCAGAATACCCGCCGGAGGGCAGTAGGGGTCAAAAGGTTCAGAAATTTTATACTTGTAATGGACCTCCTCCACCATCCACTCACTGATGATAGAGGTGACTTTGGGGTGATCGGCAATCGGCGGGGGATATTCCAAACTCCCGGAGGAGGAAGAAGCGGTCGTCGCTTCCGCAGGAGAAGATAACGGAGAAGAGGAGACCGTCGTCGTTGCCGGAGAGGCAGACGGTGAAGAAGAGGAAATTACTGCCATCGCCGGAGAGGCAGACGGCGAGGATGAAGAAATTACTGCCGTTTCTGAAGAGGCAGACAGCGAAGGAGAAGAGGCTCCCACCGCCGGAGAAGAGATAGTCGGGGGAACATCGGGAGGAAGAAGAGACGACATTATAAGAAATTAAAAGAGTAAAGGTCTATGAAGGTACCTGAGTGTTCGGAGGAACTGAACTGAAAAAAAAATGAATCAGAAAATTTGCCGGAAAATCAGAGTGGAAAAAGAAAAGCCCGAGAATTTTTGTAAAGTGAATTTGAAAATGAGAAAGAGAGAGAGTTCAATGGAAATAAAAGGTAAGATAAATTCAAAAAATGAAAAATGAGGAAAAGCGGGATTTGATGGGATCCCTGCATTTAATGTGGGTAGATGAACAGTACCCTAGGTGGTGAGCTGGAATGCCAATCGTCCTAGGCTAGGTCACACGCCGCTGACTTGTCAGTACTTGAAAAGATGTAAGGGAATAGTAACCGTTTGGGAATGTGGGCCGACACCACTAATGCCAATGATTAGGCCTGGTTTCCAGGCAGATTTCTAGGGACTCGTACTAATACGAGAAACAATAAGGGATAAGTGGGACCTCATTTATTCTTGAAAGCTCTGGAATATTACAGCTCTACCCCAACCATTTCGGGGGAGGAGTTGATAGGGCATGATCAGGCAGACATGTATTTAAATTTTTTAAGGAAAAAACAAGAGACTGGACTGACCCCGTCTCTGAGAAGGGCTGACCTGGTCCCTTTAAGAAAAGATCGCCATGGCCCAGGAATTGTCCTGACCTACTGTGTTCCCTAGATGGAAATCCTTAGGAAGCAGGATTAAGCCAGGGTTGATATCCTAGCCTGATAAGTGACGTAGAGAAAAAGAGGGAGACCAGGACCAGGGAAGACCTGGCTTCTTGTTTTCCAATAAGGGGACAAGTGGGACCACTTGTCAGAATTGGTTACGCAACGGCCCTTGATTCGTGGCATGTGCTCCCGAGATCCCGGCTGGGGTCCCCATTAGGAAAAACTATAAATGTCTCAGCCCCAAGGCTGAGAGAGGTATGTCATTTTTGTGCATTCCTTCCTTTTTCCTGGAAAACACCTCATACGCTTTCTGACTTAAGCATCGGAGAGGTTTCCACCGGAAAACCTCCGGTGGTCCTTTCTAACGTATGTTTGTGTGCAGGTCGGGAAGGTATACCAGTTTCAGGTGGTGTCATATTTTGGGGTGAAATAATTAATATATTTATATATATAGGAAATGACTACGGTGTCGTGAAGGTACTATACCTCCCACCCCTGGATTTACATCCCTTGATCTACCATTATTCATAACCAACTTTTGATCTAATGGTTCTCATTAAGTGGGGAATGGTACATTCACAACACCGTAAAAGTCCTCATATATATATATATATACCATTTCTGGCACTCTCCCTTTTATTTTTTGATAACTAAAAGAGAGAAAAATATCAGAATACCCTTGCCCTCCATCTTCTTCCCAATTTGTAACCCACCGCCATACCACCATTTAAGACCACTGCGAAGGAGACGACCCATTTGGATTGGGACCACATGTTACTGGCTTTGAAATTCACATCGTCAATATGTAAGGAAGATTAACGAGCGGCGATTAACTAGCCATCCTTTGTTACTGCCCTTCGCCCGATGTTGTCTCTTCTCTAGTTTAGGCACCGGCGTGTCTGTGGTGTTGCCATTTGAAACAGTTTTAGGGTAATTCTTAATGAGAATAGAGATTAGGTTGTAGGGCTCAATTTTATATATATAGTTTATGTAGGCTTGCCATTCAAGCAAAGATTCCTTATCAAGATAAGATAAGATCTCCTAAAATCAAGGGATAGAAATCAATTAGTTCTCATTTTCTGATTCACGAGGATTATGAACCATATTTAGGTAATCTAGTTGTAGGGTTTTTCTAGAAACTCGTGGGGGGAATGACGGGACTGACGATCTTTGAGCTCTCTCCGATCTGGAGTGTTGTTATATAGAAATTGATTTTTCATATTTAATTTAACTGTTCCTATTTAAATAATTAATGGGCTTGGGCCGTAGGTTAAAATTATTTATCTATGTAAGTAATAGAGTAGTAGTCTTGTAAGGCATCAAAAGATCATAGAAAATAGCAGCAGTAGGAAGTTCACTTCAAGAGGAAATTGGTCTCTGCGCTTGGGGCAGGCTTTACCTGCTTGTTCTTTTATTTTATTTTGCTCAATATCACTTCTATATATTAATGTAAGACCGTCTTAACCTACGTGTTTACTTTGTAAGTTTTGTTCAACAAATAAAATTTTTTGGTGTTTCAGTTGCTTATGTGTCATACGAGCCTAATATTAAACTAATTTAATACTTTCCTTTATTGTATCTTACTTAAATTAATCTTTTTCTTTTATTATATTATATTTAATTTAATTTTTCTTTTATTATATTATATTTAATTTAATTTTTCTTTTATTATTTTTTGCCTAATTCAATATTTTTTTTAACCTCCTAATATAATAATATAAATAAGTCATATATTGATACGGCCTAAGAATATCATTGGCAGACTTGAGCTGAGGCAACCCAAAGGAGACTAAGATATGGTGGAAAAAGACGATCTGGTAGCAAAGCCAGTCCAAAAAAACTAGCCGAGTGAAGCTTCTAGAGGGGTATGAAATGGGGCCCCCAGTCGTCGCACACAAATAAAGGTCAGTTGTTGGGACTGAACTGAACATGAAGTGCATCAATTTAACCTAAACCAATAGGAGGAAAAGCTGAGCTGAATGAGAAAATGTTAAAATAATGTTAGGAAAAGAGGAGAGTTGCAATTGTTTCTTGAACAGAAGAGATAGTGTCGTCTCAGCTCTGTTTTTAACAGATGGTATGTATAGCAGAGCCGAATATTACAAAATATCTGGATAAGCTGTAAAGGCCCGAGATTCGTGGGGAATTTTTCCCTGATCCCAAAAAATCCCAACTGGTCTGTAGTATAACTAGGGAGGTAGCATTAAAAGTCATCTTGCTTAATTTTTATTTTTTCCTAAAATTCATATTCCCAAAAACTAACTTAAGCATCGGAGAGGGTTTGGCAAAATCCCCCCGGTGGTCCCTTTCTAACCTTTCTTTGTGTATGTCATCTAAGAAGTGGGCGGTGTGTAGCAGAACACGGTGGTCAATATTCTGGACTGAGTCAATTGGCGTCGTATGTTGGAATCAAATAAGCTAAGATGCGAGGTAGAAGATGGCAGAGACGGATGGGATTCGGCAAAATCTAGCATTAGATCTGAATGATAGACCAAGTTCTGCCGTACTGATGGTAACTCTAGGAGGGGTATTGGCGTCCTAAGAAGCATGTACGGAGGAAGGCGAGCCAATACCTCCCCCCATGGTGACCCTAAACCTTTACCCCCTAAGTGAGGGTGGAGGATCATTTGGAAATTCATTACTACAACAAATATCCAGTCTAATCGGTAAAGCAGTAGCAGAGGCGGTGGACAAGAAGTGGGCGGAGCTGTCACCACCCCTTCCTAAAGTGGATGTGCCGGCAGGAGTAGGAACCACCAAGGCTCCCAAGGAGGCAATAAGAACCCCTACTCGAGAGGAAGAAGTGAGTACTTTTGGTTCAGACAGCAATACTTCAAGCCAAACCACGCCCGACCTTACTAAACTGATGCACAATCTGCAGAAAGAGGTTAAGGAAGTGAAGCAAAAATAGCAGGTAACATGGCAGGACTAATGCGTCAGAGCACCCCATTCACTGAGAACATCATGGTAGACGATCTACCAGCTTCTTACCAGTCTTTAGGTTTCTGTTTCACCCGAAAATATGACAACGCCTGAGAGCAAGCCTGACCTGCACTCAAAAAACACGTTAGAAAGGAACCACCGGATCGTGTATCTTAGGGAGCAATGAAAGGAATGCACAAGAATGGCATATCTCTATCAGCCCTAAGGCTGAGCTATTTATAATTTTCCCTAGTGGGGACCCCTTCCGGGATTTTAGAAGCAAAGACCGCGAACCTCGGGCCTTTACGCAAATAATTACGACAGGTGGTCCCACCTGTTCCCTTCTAGGAAGCCAGAGTACCTGGTCTCCCATTGGCCTATCCTCTTATGATTCTCTCGAGGAATCCTTCTCAGATCAGGATTATCCTTAGCTGGGGTAATTCTTTTCCTATCTTAACTTAACTCCCCGGCCTTCTTCCTGGCCTTCTCTAGGAGAGTCAGCTCAGGTCTTCTCAAGGGTAGAACTGGTCAGGCCTACTGGTCCTTTTCTTAACGATACTGGATCAGGTCTACCCCAAAATCCAGGTCTGTCTACTCAGGCCACATCAACTCCTCCCCACAAAATGGTTGGGGTAGATCTTTAAGAGTGTTAGGACTTCTTTTCAGGAGTAATTAGAGTCCCATATATCCTTCTTAATTTCTGTATCTGTTCAGATCCAGAAAAATCTGCCTTTTGACGAGGGCTAATCATTGGCATTATTGGTAACGGTCAATATCCAGGAACGGTTGCCATATCTGCACGCCTCTTCGAGTACTGTACTACTGACAGGTCCGTGGCGTTTACCATGCCCAGCAATGGTTGGCGTTCCAGCTCATCACCTAGGGCACTGTTCATCTGACAAATATTAAATGGGGGGATCCCATCAAATCCTACTTTTTACTCGATTTCTGTTTTTTGAAAATATCATATTTTCTTTTATTCCCGCTATCTTCACTTTTTTCTCCACTTTTCACATTTTCACTCTCACAAACACTTTTGCACTCTGCTTTTTCTCTCTAGCGACTCAATATCTTCAAGCTTTCAATTTTTCTGATCATCTTCACTTACCAGGTACTTTTTCGATCTCATATTACTTTTCCGATAATGTCAGTGTCATCTTCTTCCTCCGATGCTCTTCCCTTCAATTCTTCTCCTCCGGCGGCGTCAGCCCCTTCATCCTCGTCGTCTTCCCATTCGGCGGCCATAGCATCCACCCCTTCCTCATCGTCGTCCCTTGAATATCCGCCGCCTATTCCTGATTACCCTAAAATCTCTTCCGTCCTCAGATATAAATCTGTAGAGGAACTCTATTATAAATATAAATTTCCTGAAAAATTTGATTTATCCAACCCTCCATTGGGCATTCTGGCATTCCAAGCGCCAGTAGGTCGCCTGTCTTTCTACGCCGACCAGTTTCAAGCGGGTTTGCGCCTCCCAGTAAACCCCTTAATGTTAAAGATTTCCAGCTTGTATAAAATCCCTATTTTCTAATTTACTCCCAACTCTTTCCTAATTATGGTAGGGAATATTCTGGCCATGCGATATGCTGGTCTGGATTCTACAGCCCATACCTTTTACCAGCTCTACCAAGACAAAAGCTCCCCTCCTGGTTGCTTTTACCTGAGCGCCAGACCTAGAGTTCAGTTCTTTCATGGGGTCCCTTCCTCCAACAAGGCTTGGAGGAAGAAATTCATATTCGTATACTGTGATGGGAATTGGGATTTTGAACCCAAGCCCATTGTAAAACTTCCCCCTCAAGCACCTCTGTCTGTGAGAGACAGGTCTCCCCGGTTGCAAGAAATAATCTCTACCCTCAATGAAAACTCTCTCCATCTCTCCCAACTTCTGTTACCCTTTGTTTTAGATTTTTTCAATGAGCGAGTAGAGACAGGCCCTCCGACTCATGAAATTGGTAAAAATTCCTTTTATCCCGACATATCTCTTACATCTTTATCTCTCACAAATTTCTAATTCTCTTTTCTCTTCTTCTTTTTCAGCAAATATGATGCAAAATATGATTGTGGCTCGCCAACAAGAAACAGAGGTGGCTCAAGAGTAGAGACCTTAGAAAGTAGGCCCTTCTTCTTCTGCACGGATGGAATCCAGCTCATCACCTAGGGCGCTTCCCTGCCCTGAAGTACGGCTGACTATCCACTCTGATTCAGGAGAGGACAACATTGTTCCTCTGGCGAAGAGGCCCAGGACTACTCGTGGCGTGACAACTCTCCCCCCATCAGTGCCATATAATCCTAACGCCAACCTTTTCATCAATACTTCAGTCTT
Source organism: Phtheirospermum japonicum (assembly GCA_014905375.1). NCBI lineage: Eukaryota > Viridiplantae > Streptophyta > Magnoliopsida > Lamiales > Orobanchaceae > Phtheirospermum > Phtheirospermum japonicum. The sequence continues at coordinate 38,072 of BMAC01001352.1, forward strand.
AAAATTCTCTGGAGATGTAGCCCTTCAATTCATGCGACGACAGTGCCCCTCTTCGGATCGACGTGCTCTAGAGAAGATGTCTGACCGCGAGCTGCTGGAATCATGGTGCCAGAATGAGGCCAGGGTTTGTTCCTTTTCCTTTCTCCTTTATCCCACTTCTCCATTTTTTTTGTATTCTAAAACTTCTTTGTTGTTAGGCGGCTGCCAAGATGGTTGTTTTGTGTGCCCAAGCTACAAGCTCCATGATGAAATCCGATCTGATTCGGGAGCACAAGGCGTTGCAAGAGAAAGAAAAGCGTATACGTGCACTGGCCAAGGAGCGAGGGGACGAGGTAAAAAAGCTTAGCGCGGAGATGGCCGAGATGAAGAAAGCTGAGGCAAAGGTAGTGGAGATGGCCCGCGGTGAGGCGCGAGATGAGGCTCTAGCGGAGGCTAGGAACTTGGCTGATAGCTTCTTGGCTAAAGCTCGGGAGGTATGTGAGACAGAATTTCTGAACTCTGAAAAGGGTTTGAAATTAATCCAACACACCAGGGAGACAACTCGAAAAGCCTTCATGGGGTCTAAGGAGCTCTACATGCTGCTTGTCCCAGAGGCCATGGGTTACTATCACTTTGGCTTGGATGCGCAGACCAAATGGGCTTTGGACCACCCTGTCCTTCCCTTTGACAGAAACCTACCTCTGAAAGACACCTCCCGATACGACATCTTTCACTTATGCTCCAGAACAAGATCATCTGCATAAGCTCGGAGCGGCTGAGTTCACTGAGCATGTCTTCGCCACGCTCTGTTCTCTTGAACCAGAGCAGCCTTAGCCAGATCAGACTTTTACTCTGGCTCTTCCGACATCCACTCCTTCCACCACCTTCGCTGGTGTGGGTGATATTCCTGGTGGGGCCTCCCCAGGAGATCTGGCTACGGAAGAAGTTGTGGATCAGCTGGCGGCCGAGCTGGACGCGGAGGCTGTAGTGTAGGCTGGGCTGTGCATGTCTGTTTTTCATCTCATAAATATGTATTATGTTGTCTTTTTGCAGAACAATAATCATGTACTTATCTAAGGTTTCCTTGAATTACGGAAACCTAATTCTATGGATGAATATTTTTCCTTTATATACTATGTTATTTTTCATACATGTGTGCATTCCCCCATTCTTTCTTTATTGCATTATGGCCTCTTCTTCTTCACTCGAGATTGAAACTCTCAAGAAGAAAGACCTTTCATTCTTCATAGAAAATTTCCAACTATCAAAGGAAAATGCTCGATTGCAGGAGAAAGTCTTGCAGATGCGCAAACTGCTAGATCGGAAGAGGCATAAGAAATGGTTTTACAAACGAGAATGGACGGAGACCCGCCTTCTCAATCGCCAACTCTAGGAGGAAAAGGCTGACTTTCTTGAATCAGTAGGTCGACTGACAACTGCTACCGGTGAAGTACATTCTGCAGTCGACCGTGCAAGAAGATACCGTGAACGCCTTCACAGGGCTGAGCGTGAACTCTGGCATCTTAGCGAATTTTGTCCTCCAACTAGAAGACTCTTCTTTTTAATGGCTTAGTGCCTGGTTGTATTTCTTTGATTTTCTTGTAGTTTTTTCTATGTAATCGTTTTGTGTATCCACCGGAATTATGCAGCTCAACGAGAATTTTCCAATGTTTTTTTGGATGATCTTTGTTACTCTTGTTTGCGATCCGCTTGTTCTTGGATAGTCAACTCAGGAAAGCCTGTTTAACTGATAACCACATCAGGAAGACCGGGGCATCCCTAATATAAACTGTTCATTTCTGATAATCAGGTCATGAGAAATATAGGGTATCTCTCCTTAGTCAATCATGGCTTAAACTGACAATCAGGTCAGGAAAACTGGGGCATCCGCCCTTAGCCAATCCTGGCTTAAACTGACAATCAGGTCAAGAAAATTGGGGCATCCACCCTTAGCCAATCTTGGCTTAAATTGACAGTCAGGTCAGAAAAATTGAGGCATCCGCCCTTACCAAATAGTGGCTTAAACTGACAGTCAGGTCAGGAAAATTGGTGCATCCGCCCTTAGCCAATCCTGGCTTAAACTGACAATTAGGTCAGGAAAACCCCTTAGCCAATCATGGTTTAAACTGACAATCAGGTCAGGAAAGTTGGGGCATCCGCCCTTAGCCAATTCTGGCTTAAACTGACGATCAGGTCAGGAAAGTTGGGGCATCCGCCCTTAGCCAATCCTGGCTTAAACTAACAATCAGGTCATTAAAATTGGGGCATCCGTCCTTAGCTAATCCTAGATTAAAATGACAATCAGTTCAATAAAGTTGGGGCATCCGCCCTTAGCCAATCCTAGCTTAAACTAACAATCAGGTCAGGAAAATTGGGGCATCTGCCCTTAGCCAATCCTAGCTTAAACTGACAATCAGGTCAGAAAAATTGGGGCATCAGCCCTTATTCAATCCTGGCTTAAACTGACAATCATGTAAGGAAAATTGGGGTATCCGCCCTTAGCCAATCCTGGCTTAAACTGACAATCAGGTCAGGAAAATTGGGGCATCCGCCCTTAGCCAATCTCGGCTTTTTTATATTTAGATAAAACAAGTAAAACAAAAATCTGAATTGTTTATAAGTATTTGACTCTATGTCTAATACATGATGTTTTTGCAAGTTAGCTATATTCCAAGCTCATGGTAGTTCGACCCCATATAACTGTTCTAGCTCGTATGCTCCACCTTGTAGAATTAATGTAACTTTGAAAGGCCCTTGCCAGGTAGCATCTAACTTTCCTTTTGGCTTCCCTAAATCATACCTACGAAGGACCAGGTCTCTCACTTGGAAATGTCTCTTTACTACAGACTTATCATAGGCTGCTTTGACTTGCCCTCTAATATGCTCCATTCTGACGGCAGCTCTTTCCCTCTTTTCTTCTATTAGCTCCAGAGCATCCTGTATCAGTAGTTCATTTTGCTCCTCAACAAAGTTCTAAATTTTATGGGTTTCAATGCCGATCTTTTCAGGGACCACGACATCCATGCCATAAATAAGGCTGAATGGCGTTTCTCCTGTGCTCTCTTTGGGATTAGTCCTGTATGCCTATAAGATCGAACTGAGCTCTTCAACCACTTGCCTTCTGATCTTTCCAATCGTGCTTTGATTCCTTGTACGAGGATGCGATTGGTCGCTTCAACATGGCCATTGGCTTGCGGATGGTAAGCAGATGTGAAATGTTGATCAATTTTTATCCGATCACACCAAACTCTGATTCTGGCTCCCATAAGTTGAGTGCCATTATCTGAAACTAAGGTACTAGGGATGCCAAATCGACAAACTATGTTTTTCCACAAAAATCCCATTACCGCATCCTCCGTGATTTTTTCAAAAGCCTCAGCCTCTACCCAATTGCTGAAATAATCGATAGTGACGATCAAGAACTTCTTTTGGGCGGGGGCTGTGGGGAAGGGTCCTACCAGGTCTATCCCCCAATTGGCAAACGGTCAAGGAGAGCTCATTGTCATGAGATCCTCCACAGGCCTATGTATCAAGGGCGAATTCTTCTGACACTTGTCGCAGGCCCGGACAAAATCCTCAGCTTCCTTCCTTAGTTGTGGCCAAAAATAGCCCGCTCTCAAGATCTTGCTTGACAAGGCTCTGGAACCCATGTGATTGCCGCAACATCCTTCATGGACTTCTCTAAGGACATGGGTTCCCTCCCCTAAGATCAGGCATCATAGAAGGGGCCGCTCAAATCCCCTTTGAAATAGCTCTCCCTTAATCAGGAAAAACCGAGCTGACTTGGTTCTTAACTTCACTGCTTCTCTCCTGTTCTCTGACATCTCTCCCTTTCCCAGGTATGCTTTGATAGGAGAGCGCCAATCTTCTCCTTCATACACTGAACATATTTTCTCTTCTCTGAATTTCTGATCTGCCATTAATAAAGTGATCATTCTTTCCTGACAAACTACTGCTGAGCTAGACACCTTAGCTAAGTAATCCGCTCTCGTTTTTTCCTCTCTGGGGATTTGGAGAATAGTCACGGTCCCCATGGCTTTAGTTAATTCCTTGAACTGGGCTAGGTATCTTTGCATATGTTCATCCCTTGTCTCAAATTCTCCATTTATCTGCCTACATACGAGCTGCGAGTCCACTCTCGCGCATACCTGTTCTGCCCCCAAATCCTTTGCCATCTAAACTCCCCTCAAAAGAGCTTCATACTCAGCTGCGTTATTAGACAAGGTATAGTTCATCCGTACTGCATATTCAGTGGTCACACCTGTCGGGTCAGTCAATACTATCCCCGCACCACAGCCTAGTTTTCCTACTGAACCATCTGTATAAATTGTCCATTCCTTTTTGTCTTCAGGAGAGCTGGTCATTTCTTGCATAAAATCAGTCAACGCTTGAGCTTTAATGGCTGTCCTAGCTTCAAAAGTTATATCAAATTTGCTAAGTTCGATTATCCATTTAACCAGCCGCCCTGAGGCCTCCATTTAACCCATGAAGGCTCTCAATGGTAGGTTGGTCCGTACCACTATGCTGTGCGAGAGAAAATAAGGGCGCAACTTACGGGCTGTCCCGACCAGGCTAACATTGCTCTCTCCACCTCTACATATCGGATTTCAGCATCGTGCAGCACTTTACTCCAATAATATACTGGCTTCTGCAGTTTGCCTTCCTCTCTGAGCAAGACCGAGCTCACAGCTTGCTGCCCAACAGATAATTACATAATTAAAGGCTCACCCTGAACTGGTTTAGTGAGCAGCGACATGATAACTAGGTGCTCCTTCAACATTCGGAACTCCTCGCAGTCATCACTCCACTGAAATCAAGCTTTCTTATGCAAGGCTTGGAAAAATGGTAAGCTTTTCTCAGCTGAGCGCGAGACGAACCTACTCAGAGCATTAATTCGGCCCGCCAGGCACTGCATCTCCTTGACATTCCTTGGGGCCTGCATCTCCATGATGGCTTTTACCTTCTCTGGGTTGGCCTCGATCCCCTTTTCTGTGACCATATACCTCATGAATTTACCAGTTATGACCCCAAATGCACATTTTTTGGGGGTTGAGCTCCATCCTGTATTTTCTCAAGGTGTCGAAGGTATCTCTTAGATCGTCCACATGGGAGGTTGCCTTCACGCTTTTGACTAACATGTCGTCAACGTATTCCTCCATGTTCCTTCCCAGCTGAGCTTTAAACATCTTATCTACCAATCGCTGATATGTGGCGCCTGCATTCTTGAGCCCAAACGGCATGACCATGTAGCAATAGGTTCCCTTCGGGGTTATAAAACTGACCCGCTTCTAGTCCTCCTCCGCTAGCCTGATATGGTGGTAACCTTGCGAGGCACCCATCATGATTAACATCTCACAACCTGACGTGGAGTCAACCAACTGGTCAATCCTTGGCAAAGGATAGCGGTCCTTAGGGCAGGCACAATTAAGATCCCTAATATCTATGCATATACGCCAATCTTCTGGGGTCTTGGGGACCAATACCGCGTTGGAAAGACACTCGGAGGATTGTATTTCTTGAATGTGCTTAGCTTTCAATAATTTCTCGACTTCAGCTTCAATAATTACCTCCTTCTCAGGGCCGAAGTTGCGCTTCCTCTGCTTAACTGGCTTCTGTCCAGGGCTGATATTGAGGTGGTGCTGGACAACTAATAGATCTATTCCTACCAGATCTTGAGGAGACCAAGAAAAGACGTCAGCATTGCTCCTCAAAAATTGAACTAGGTCTACAAAAATTTCTGGGCTCAAGGTCGTTCCCACTCTCACAACCCTACTATCATCCCCCTGGACTACCTCTACCATCATCACAACTTCTTCTCACTGAGCTAGCTCTGGCATAGCGCTCTCAGTTCTGGCCCTCTTATTTTGTCTTTCTTCTTCATTACGTCGGATGCACTCAACGTATGCTTGTCTTAACGCATACTGGTCACCCTTAACCTCACATGTTCCGTCTTGAGCAGGGAACTTCAACTTCATATGGTACACTGAGATCACCGCCTGGAATTAGCTTAGGGAGATTCGTCCCAGCATAACATTGTATGAAGATGGTGCATCCACTACCAGGAATCGCACTGTCTTAGTTATCCTATACGGCTCTTCTCCTAAGGTTACCAAAAGCCTCACTACCCCCAAGGGCTTCAAAGTCACCCCCCCCTCCCGCAAATCTTACTAACGAAGTTGTCACCTCCTCCATCTCCACATCCGGTTTTAATTGTCGATAGCAATCATAGAACAGGATATCAGCTCAGCTTCCCGTGTCAACAAATATCCGTCTCACATTGTAATTTGCAATTGTGGCTGTTATGACCAGGGCATCCATGTGAGGGGCCAAGATGCCATACTCATCCTCTGATTCGAAGCGTATGTTTTAACTTTGGGTTATCTGTCCCACCTCTCGTGATTTCCTGACCAGGTCCTTTGCAGCTCGAACATAGCTGTGTTGGGTTCATTTAGAGTGCTCATCCCACTCGCCTCCTGTGATCATCTGGATTTCTCCTCGTATGACCTGAGCTTGGTCACTCCATCTTCCACTGTGTCATCCATTATCCTATTCGTGTTTATTCCCTTGAGGCCGATCACGCCTACGTAAGTCAGACCTAGACTCCTCCCTTCTTATCTGCACATATTCCTTAAGGTGCCCTGCCTGCACCATTCTCTCCAGTTCATCCTTCAGATGAGTGCACTGATCTGTGTCATGGCCGTATTCGTTATGGTATCGGCAAAATTAGTCAGATCTTTCCTTTCGCGGTTTTTTAGAGTAAGTTTCGGGCCATTTGAGATCGGGATGCCTCTCTATCGCTTGCAAGATCTCCCCCCTGAGGTGTTTCCAGGGGTGTGTATTTATTAAAACGAGGTCGTCCACCGACCAGATCTGGCCTGGACTTCTTCATCGGCACCCTTTCCTCTCTATCATATCGGTCCCTTTTCTTTTCTCCTTTTTCCTTGATCTTCAAGGCCTCCTCCAGGTGGATGTATTTCTCTACTCGTTCCAAGAGCTCTCCAAATTTCAATGCTGGCTTTACGACTAGCGACTGGAAAAATTCTCCTCTCCTGAGCCTGATCCAAACTTTTGTGCACCCCTTTTATGATATTTAATTTAAAAACACGTAAGTTTGCTCGCAAGAGTACGAGGAACTTGTAGGGCGGTGAGTATGACTCAAGTAGATTCTCTCGAGGACAACTGTTTGGTTTCTTGGATGTTTTCTCAATTCACATAAATTACATGTACATTGGGGGTTTTAGAAGATTTTGGTTTGATCATTATAAAATAAAGCAATATTGAATTTAAAACTAATTAAACTAACTATCTCAACTAAATTATCAACTACAAGCAATAATTAAACTACTTGAACTTAAGAACAAGGAAATAATAGCAACGAATCTAAGAGCATGAATATAAAATACTACCATGAAGCAATTGTATCATACGAATCTAAAAATGAATAATTAAGCATAAGTCAATCGCATAAATAAGCTAAATGAATCCAATATTTGTTTCGACCCAATAAGCTAAATGAATCCATCATCTGCTCGGCCAGACCTGGATTGGTCTCACTTGAGGTTTCGCTATCGGAAGTAGAGAAATGCTCTTCTCTATCCTGAAGGGGAGTCCGATCAGTACGCTGGCCACGTAGCGGCCCCGTCTCCGTCACCGGAACAGTTCCCACTGGCGGTACGTTGGATGGCGGTGGCGTCATTTCTGCGAACTTCTTATCTACTGCCGTCTCCACGGCTTTGCCAATGAGCTCAAACAGCTGTCTGAGAAGGACATCATTGAACAGCCCACTAGCAGCAGGCGTTTCTCCACCAGAAGGGGGCGGCACGGTGCCTAACTCTGCCGCCGTTGATGGCTCTGCCCCCTCGGGCCTTGCTGAGGACGTTTCTGCTGACCGCGGCATACCCCATGGCGCGGCGGAGCTGGGCGTTCCGCCGAGCTCCCTTACCAAGTTCCTTCGTAATCCGTCTGAAGCCATGGAACCAAAAGAAACCCTCACGTCTCAGCCTGATCCCTTTCCCACAGACGGCGCCAATTGTTTCGACTCAAAATATGACCCGTGTCAAGAAAAATGACTGGAACTTTGCACACCCACCTGATCTGCACACAAACACAAGTTAGAAAGGGCCACCGGTGGTTTTTTGGTGGAAACCTCTCCAATGCTTAAGTCAGTAAGCGCTTGAGGTGTTTTCCAGAAAATAAGAAAGAATGTTCAAGAGAATGACATACCTCTCTCAGCCTCGGGGCTGAGATATTTATAGTTTCTCCTAGTGGGGACCCCAGCCGAGGTCCCAGGGGCACATGCCGCGAATCAAGGATTGCTACGCAACCAATTCTGACAAGTGGTCCCACTTGTCTCCTTGGCGGAGATCAAAAAGTCAGGTCTGTCCTGATCCTACTCTCCTTTTCTGTCGACAGCTCTAGTACCAATTCTACCTCAGCTTTACTTTCCAGAGGTCATCTTCCAGGTCAGGAAAGTTCTCATACCTTTAGCTACTTTAGCCAACTCAGACTAAGGGAGTCTAATCGGCTCTTCCTTCAAGACTAGCATGATCATGCCTCTTCTTGGCTACTTCGGACCAGACTTGCAGTCCTGACTCTTCTCGAGCCGATCTTCTGAGGATTCTTAGGCGTTTCCTCCGGGAGTCAATCCATCATTATCTTTTCCAAGGGAGAAATCAGGTCTTGACTTGTGAGGAAGACCTGACTAAAATTACAGGTCAGGTCTACCCGCACCAGGTCTGGCCTATTCCTGTCCCATCAATATACAAAATAAATCCAAGCATGAAATAAATCGAAACTAATTATCTAGTTCTAGAATTAACTATGAAATTAACTAAGAATTAACTAAGAGTTTAGAAAATTTATTGTAACTACTAAAAGGGATGAAAGTCTCCAGCCTATTCCAGAGTCAAACGTTAATCTTGGGCGAAGATTGAATCTCGGATGTGAAATCGAAGCTTCGGACTCGTCGTTCTTCGATCCTTGATCTCGGTCTCCAAATCTTGTTATAAGTGTTGGAAATATGTTTATACTAAGACCAAATACCCTAGGATGGCGTGTGTCCTTTTAAAAATCCGAAATATGAAGGGTATTTATAGATATAGCATGTCTTGGCACACAAGAAACCCTAAAAATGCATTTTTGGCCGTCACGTCGATACAGCATCGATCGACGCAGGCTGGCTCTCGGTGTCGACGCTGACTGGTTTCTCGCGTCGACTGGGTGGTGCCATCGACTAACGCGGACATGCATCGACGCAACAGAGAGTTGTGTCGACTTGGCATCGACCGACGCACTCTTGGATTGACGCTTCAGAGAGTTGCGTCGGCATGGCGTCGACAGAGCATTGATCGACGCTCGCGTCGACTGACGCGACTGAGAGTACGTCTCAACTTCTTGATCTTTCTGCTACTCGTTCACCGGAAAGCTCGTTGTCCACTCTTGAACATCGAACCTCATCTAATTACGCGCTGAACTCTTCCGGTTAATTAGCTGTAAGGTGAAAAACAATGAATAATCACCTATTCTCATCAATTATGATCAAAATACGGTAAAATAAGTTGGGAACTTAAATATACGAAATTAAGCCTAAATCATCTAACTTATACCAAAAAAAATAGAAAAACGAACTAAAAAGCTAATAAAAATAAGGACAAATCTACGCTAATCAACTACCCCACGCTTAATTGATTTGTGCGTCCTCAAATAAATGATAAATTCAAAGTATAACTAGAATGAAAATAAGTTCAAGCAAAGAGTCGTGCTGTGCTACATACATAATTTTGAAAATATAGGTTCAAGTCACGCAACGTCAAAAACTCCACCTTTATTACATTGTCGCTTCTTAAGCAATTCATGCATCCTCTCAAAAGGGAATATATATATGGTGTTCGCTCAGAAGCACTCAAGTATTTCTACATGGGACGTGTATACGCTCGAATCATACAAATAGATGCACAATAAACAAGCACGGATAATCAATCTCTTCTCAATCGCAAATTAAGTGTGTTGTCAAAACTAAGAATCGGTAAAGGTTTTTACGGGTTGTAATGTAAGTCTTTTTGGACGGGTATGGAATATATAAGTCGCGTGGTTAACGCACGATCTAACGTGATCAATAACTCGCCTAACCTATTCAAATCTCGAAGCAAATTTGCTTCACCTCGTTCAAAAGAAAAACTGCACTAAACACTCATAGCGTAGCCTTTAACTTAGGCTATTTCTCAACTCTAGAACCGACTTGAAGCTCAAACCACTTAATCAATTGAAGCTCATAACAGATATCTTTTTTTATGATTAATATAAAAAGCTAATCATAGATTTAAGCTTGGAGGAAGTCACGACCTCTTTAGTAGGGTTTGCAGGAGGAGTCTTGTAGATAGTAAGAGTGTCATCTTTGATCGTTACATTGGGAAAAGAGCCTTTCAGGAAAACTAAGTTGGTACATTTTTTGGTGGTCGATGCCCCATCCTCTTATAACATCATGTTAGGCAGACCATCACTTAGTAAGTTCTATGTAGTGGTTTTTGTTTACTATATGAAGATGAAGTTTCCCGTGGGAGAAGGTGTGGGAGAGGTGAAAGGAGATCGGTATGTCTTGCGGAGATCATACGTGGAGAGCATTAGGAGAGCAGAAGGCTATAGGGAGCCTAAAAGGATCAAAATTCAATAAGTGGAACCCGAACAAAACCAAACAAAAGAAAACTTAATGTCGGTAAAAATGGTACCAAGAGACAGGGATTCGGATCTGGACTCGGGTTGCAAGTGGTTTCCCATCCTGGGTTCATCCAGGATTTAATTTTTTACAATTAGTATGGTGAGATAGCTCAATATATGGCAAACCGCCACACGGGGGCGCTGGGTGCTACGATTTTTGTAAGGCTAAACTGCTGGAGGGTTTGATAATTAGCCTTTGATAATTATAACGAGCCTTATGAGTTCGAGCCTAATTTAGCTACTTGGGTGCCATGGTTTGGGTGTGAGCAACGTGGCGGTGATGGGCGAGTACTGCGGCTAGCCTTCTCTTACATTTTCTCTAATTTTCTCATATTGATTAACTGAATATGATGGTTCTATGATTGAAAGTAGGAGCCATGGCTGATTTAGGAAATGAATTTGTGTGATAACAGGCTGTGATGCAGTTGAGAAGGTTTGTGTTTGGCTCAAGAATTATATAATGGGTTGGGATTTTATATGATTAAGTTTAGGTATAGAGATTCGAAAGAATTATGATAAGATTAGCAAAAAACTCCAAAATTTGTGAGATAAATGGCAATGAATATGGAAGGAAACGTGGGCAATTGGTTAATTAATGGATGAAAGGCCACCTAATGAATTATGGAAAATACTTAGTTGAGACTAGTTTCATAATTTGAAATCACTTTTAATTTGCCCATTAATCTTATCCGTCCACCCAATCATCCACCCAAATTCCAGTTGACCCACCTCATTAAAATCAATAAAATAAAATCACCCAATCTTCTTCAACCCAAGATCCCCTCCTACCTCCTTACGACTCTCCCTTCAACTAGATGCCACCAATCCTCACCGTCATCATCCATCGGCGATATAACTTAGTGAAAATAACATTATCTGAATCATCTTGTCCTATTAGTTCCATATTCAAAGATGGATTTACAATATAGTATTTTCGATTGGCAGAATTTGTCAATCAAAGTCTTCAATCCATTAAGTTTGACCTTAGATCTCTGTAGGTTTGGCTCACCGAACTCCGATCATCCACCACCATTCAAATATGCACATTGCACTATACAAGAACCTGATGCAAGATAAGTGTTGGTGCTTGAGATGGTCAAATTCCCATGTTTCTTTCTCTCTATTGTAGCTCTCTCTCTCTCTCTCTCTCTCTCTCTCTCTCTCTCTCTCTCTCTCTCTCTACTCAGAGTAGTTAGATAAATTAAGGGAGGGCTAGAACAGCTCTGTCTTAGAGAAAGATCTA
>BMAC01001352.1:69900-82079 GCA_014905375.1 Phtheirospermum japonicum
CAAAACATAGTTCGTCTATATTTGTATTTTAATTTTTACGTCTATATATTTTTATTGTAAGTATTACAAAGTGTTGTTAAAGTTTGTATTTAATTAAAGTATAGTTAAATAATATTTAACTCAAGTTGTTTTAAGTATCACAAAAATAATGTTAAAGTATTACAAAAAATTGTTAAAATATCACAAGTTTTTATACATATTTTTACAATAATGCATAATTAAGTAACGTTTTTAACTCAAGTTATTTGAGTATCACAAAACATTGTTAAAGTATCACAAAAGATTGCTAAAGAATCACAAAATATTGTTAAAATATCACAAGTTTTTTATACCTGTTTTTAATTAAAGTATAGTTAAATAATGTTTTTAACTCAGGTTGTTCAAGTATCACAAAACATTATTAAAGTATTACAAAAGATTGTTAAAGTATCACATAATACTATAGTTATATTTTGTGATACTTTAACAACACTTTGTAATACTTACTATAAAAAATATATAGACGTAAAGGAATTAAATATAAGTATAGACGAACTATATTTTGTAATACTATAATTATATTTTGTGATATTTTAACAACACTTTGTAATACTTCGATCATGACATTAAAAAAAATCGACTAAATAGGAGAAATTGCCCAATTTTAGTTCGATTAATCATCAACATCCCCTCTACGTATCATTCCACATCAGTTTAGCCAAACTTGTCCAAAGCATATAACATTCAAAAGATCATGAAAAAGCACCACAATAAGAACAAAGCCTTTATAGTTTATACCAATCTCCAAGGTCAATTAAATGAACAATATCACACCCTTTTTTTCCAGTCCAGAGATCATGAAAATGTAAGTGGGAGAAAAGCGAAAACCTTATGAGCTTCCCAAGTCTTAAAATACATTATAGAAGCTCACAAATATAAAAATATAAAACCCACACTATAGAATTACATAAAATACAGGCAAGCACCATATAGACACAAAATCTAAAGAAGATTGGAGTTTGGTTAGAAGTTGAGGCCCACAAGTTTGATGTTGTACTAGGCAACAAGTTGTGGGCTTAACTACTGATGAGGCTTCAGTTGAACAAATGCAAGCCCAATTAGCCACAGTTCTTGATTAAGAACGTCTGGGTCTAACCGCATCAAATACAACGTCCTATTTGAAACAGACTGCCTGGGACTGAAAAATAAGAGCCGGTGGTAGCTTAATATTACTCGACATGCCCCTAAATATTTAAAATAGAAGGCAGTATTAAAGTTTATAGTACATGATAATGCTACAATGAAAATTTTATATGATAAAATAAAATTTGAGTCTACATTAATAACTAAGACTTCACAAGATCGGCCTTATTAAATGAGTGAATTAAAGAAAATCATGTAGAAAGGGCAGGAATTAAAAAGTAAAATAAAATTAAAAAAATAACTCGGAAACTAATCATATTTCACAGACGACCATGTTTGGCATACCTGTAAGAGAGTGATAGTGAAGGCTCCACCGATGTAGTATCACACAGTGATTTAAGGGAAATAGCATCTGTGCATGGTCGTAAGCTGCCACTAGCCTCGTCTCAGCCCGAAAGACAAACTCACAATGTCAAAACATCCAACCCAAAACCCACACGGCCTTGAGTAATTCAAATCGAAGTATCCAATCACCAACACAATTGTTCACCACAATTTTATTCTTCTGAGAAAGAAAATTTCCATTTTCTACATAGTAAAATATTTCAACCCCTCGGGATTAACATACTAGAAATAAAAGTTGAGGATACAAAATCAAGAGATTGCTAACTATCATAATTTCAAAGTATTCCAGTAGCAAATTGGAATAAACCCTATATAGCTTCCTATTATCCGACCGTATTCTCAGAGCATAAAGAACACATAACAAGAAAACCGCATAAACCGACATTTTTGGGTAAAAATACAATCAATAAATAAAACCCGCAATTGTTTCTTCATAATCCGTTCTTCACATAATTAAACCTTCAACAGTGATCTTGAATTATAATCACACCAATATCTGAATTTAATTAACTTCACGGGACATAGATTTAAGGGGTCCGAATCCTCAAAAATCACACAAGCGAAAAAATTGAAGAACATTTCAAAGCATATATGAAACATGGAAAAACCCTAAAATTAAAAATCGAGATTTTGAAAATTACCTTTGATTGCAAGGAACATTCATCGTATTCGTGTAGTGAAGAAATCGTCGGACCTCGAGTAAATGAAACCTGCGATAGTGGATTGAGTATCTCCGATGCGTCTCTCCAGATCTTGCGGCAATGGTGGCTGCGGCGAGTTGATTAATTTGAGAGAGAGATGAAGAGGCCGCTTCTGTTTTCTTTATTATTATTATTATTATTATTATTATTATTATTATTATTATTATTATTATTATTATTATTTGTATTATTAATATTGTGAGGATTGGAGCGGGTCAGTTGGGTTATTGGGTAGGTGGATCGAACTGATGGGCATGGTAAAAACTGGTCTCATAGAATGAGACCGGTCTCACCCAAGTATTTGCCAAACCCTAATTTCAACCCCAAAACTTATCAGAAACCCCATTCCAGACCACAGAACTTTCAAATTATCTTATTTCCAGCCATCTAACTTCATGAACATTACCAAACACATCCATGTCTACCATTTTATTTAAATTCCATGATCGGACTTTCGATTCATGGCTGTGGTTTAATTAACTTTTTAATTAATCAAAAATCCATTTTTCAAAGTCAAGTACTAAGTTAAATTATTATTTTCAATGTAGGAGACGAGAGTTCTTAAAACTAGGATTTTCAAGCACGAGCATCTACATTCAATTTTCCATGAAACACATTCAAAGGTGGGTGATTCTAGACTTTTTTCAAAACTATATGTTTGTCTATGTTAAATGCAATTATATGGATTATCTATGTCTCAATGCAACATTCCATAGTAGCTTTCGAGGTAAAACAACAGATAGTGTGTTGTAACCATTCATTTATGATTTATATGATTTCTTTTAACATTGGCGAAATTCTATGTTTGTCTATGTTAGATGTGATTATTTGAGTTATCTATGTCTCAATGCAACATTGCATAGTAGCTTTCGGGCTAAAACAACAGTAGCTTTCGAGCTAAATCTATGGTTAGTCAACATCTATGAACGACTGACAGTGTGTTGTAGCTATTCATTTATGGTTTGTATGATTAGTGTTTAATATTAAAAAAAGAATCCCCACGGAGCGAGTTGAAAGCTCACACCCATTTTTATCAAACTTTTCAGGTTGAGGAGTTAGATGTGGTACGAGGCGGTGGATGCGAAGATACTATTTTCAATGTTATTTCATTTTCCTTTCTATAAATTGGTATATTAATTTTATGTCAAATTACAAATAAAGATTGAGACTTGTGCTTCTATTTAAAACTCCTTGAATAGTCGAGTACTACTATTTTGATTTATTAAGTGAATTTCCTATTTTTAAATAAATATTTAAGTTTTATTCACACTTCCGCTCAATTTATGTTGTGATTTTGATTTATTGAAAAATCATGCCCTTGTTTTTGGAAGTTATATTTATGAAGAAATTAAAATCTATATTTTTTGAAATTGGGGCGTGACAGAAGTGGTATTAGAGCGGTTTACGGTTCTGTAGAATCGCTAAAAAGTTTTTATTTCTCGATTTCAAAAGAAAGAAAAAAAAAAGAGTATAAGGGTTTTATTTTTAAAATAAAAAAGAGAAACTATGACAACAAGCATCCAACTCCGCCATACCACGCCAACTCCACAAGGTATATGCATAAAAATCTTAAATTCTCAATTTTCTAAGTTTATTGCATGTTTTCAATAACAAATACACATTGACCCAATGAATCACATGTAATGCAATATTCAAGACAAAAATAACAAAATGAATCACATGTAATGCAATATTCAAGACAAAAATAACAAAAGCAGTACACAAATAATTAGGCTATTTTCTAACTAAGTAGAGTTCTTTTACAAGTTTAAGAAGGACAATGAAATAAGTACACAAATGATTAGGCTATTTCCCAATACTGTGATTTCTACAATGGCCACTGTGACTCTGTGAGCATGATTTTCCTATTAAACTAGTCACCAATTGACAGATAAGTTCTAATACGAGCATTTGTTTAATTGAACCAAAAGCCAATCAACTATGCACAATAAAAATTATACAATCAAAGAAACAACTGAAAAAACAATAGATTTCAAATATAGGATAAAAAAACACAAATAATAATGAAAACAAACAAATGCAGCAGGAGTTTTATTTGTCAAACTAAATATATGTAATGGAAGAAATGAAAATAATTATCGAAATTAAATATATGTAATGGAAGAGATGAAAATAAATAAATAAATAAAAGGGACAACCTTGAATATTCTAGGCTCTATTTCTGGAATAGTAATCTCCTGGGATTGATTACAATCTAAACGTCGTGACTGGAACACTTGAGAAGAGGCAACTAATATCCATTTATGGCCCCAAAAGCTTTCATCGCCTGCTTTCAAGAACACGTCATCATTCTCCTTGCTTTACAGAAGCTTCTGGAAATTGGCCCCAATATTATTAGTTAGGACCTTCATAAGAAGCGGTTTTTGAATGTGACACGTGAAGACTCTAATATCGCAGCGAAATTTTAAAGCAATCATCTTTAAGATAGGGAGGGGATTCGAGATTTGTTCGCGTACCATATCGGTCTCCTTTAGAAACGAGACATTATGATAATCTTTAACCCAATGGTTATCTTTTTGGGGCCAATCATGAGATCCGGTTTCCATTCTTCTGATAATTACCAAGGCAGGCACTGAAGCCTCTTCTTTCATGGCTATTCACCAATCAGACCTGTAGTGTAGGGAATAAATCCGCCTCGCCTGACAATAATTTTGAATTGCACACACAAAAGTATCATTTTGATTTTTCTTAGAATTAAATTTGGAGTTCTAACGTAGCCCTAATAATGAAGGAGAGTGTTATTCGAGGCGAGCGACAGCTCCGAAATGCAGCATTTTGGTGGCGATTACTTCTGAGGCGATCACAGTGAAGGATGATGGCCATTCGTGAAGCTACGGCTGATCGTTGTCTGGTGGTGTGAAAAAGGAGGTTGATGGAGTTGAAGATTTTCTTTGCGTGGGTTTTGACAATTGTGTTGTTGAGGAGGAAAACGACGGCGACAGAGGGAGCTATTTAGAGGACGGCGTGGTCAATAATGTCGTGGCGGCGAAAGGCAAAGACGCTAAATGAGAAGCTAAAGAGAGAAAAGGGGATAGGTTCGCTCGGTGAAGATCAGAGCTCACGGTTTGACAGTCTAAATTGAGAGTTCATATTTTCATATAAAAAGTAATTTTCAAATATTTAATAGAGAGAAATGAAATAATAAAAGGTTTGTTGTTAAGAATGGTATTATAGTTCTAATTTATTTCGAGGATGTAATCTTTTTAAATACGCATTTTTTTAAGGGGAATTGGAATCATCAGCGTCCTCAGTAATGGAGGAATTGAAAAACTAGATTTTATTAACATATTCATCATCAAACTATCAAAGTTTTCTTGCATTTGGTGTTGTCACACTCATATTTGTAATGATAACCGTGAGCACCGTAGCAGGGAAATATCCATCTTAGAAGAGAGTGTCTAACATTCGACTCGATTTCAAACTTTGCATTTTTTTTCTCGCATTTGAAAATGTTATCCAACTTCTAACACTTGGTTTCTAAATAATGATATAGTGTGGCCCAGTTAATAACACTAGAAGGAGAAAGTTAGCAATTGAGTTAGAAATTGAGCCCAATATTTCTTTATTTTATCAAAGGTTCTGCCAATTGATATCTTTGTATAAATAATTGAAATTCGATTTCATAAGTTCTATCAAACCTTGGTCGATAAACCTACAAAATCCTGCAAGTTGTATCTGATTAAATCCAGGTATTTAGGGGTGTTGAACCGGTTACGGTTCACCGCCAGTTTTTAACTGGTTGATCGGTTACGGTTAACCGTTGACCGGCAGTCACGGTTAAAACTGTAAACGTCAACCGATTCTCGGTGGTTAGGTTACGGTTAACAAAAACGTTAACTTTAATCGCCGCGATTAACCGGTTTTTTTTTTTTTTAAAAGTGACCAGTCGATCGACCGGTTKTTAGTCGATCGACTGGTCTGTAGTCGATCGACTGGTCTGTGGATTAACCGTTGAAAACCAACGGCTGAGATCAAGTAGCCGTTGATGATCGATGGCTCAAATTCAAATGAAAGTAGCCGTTGGGCAGTTTAACCACGGTTAACCGGTTTAACCGTTGGTTTACAACGGCCTTTTTAATTATTTTTTGATACCTATAAATACCCCACTCTCCAACACCAATTCTCACACCAATTCATCTACTATTCTTCTTCTTCTCTTATATTTTCAAGTTTAAAGAAGTCAAGTTTCTAATTTGTGAAAAAGATAATATTATCAATAACATTCTTATTCTTCCTTCGTAATCGTGTTTTACTTAATTATCTTTTATAATATCACTATGGAAAGCTCTTCCCGTAATGTCGATACCAACACTCCAACCTCTTCTCGTCGAGGTCGAGATCGAGGATCTCGACAAGAATCTTCGGCCGTTGCCGGAGATTATGTTCCCGATGAGATGACGGCGGAAGAAGTTGAGAACCTATATAATCAAATCAACTTCGACTCGCAACGAACTAATCTTGAAGAGGAGTTACCGAGCTCCGATGAAGAAGAAGCGGCCGCCGTCAATTTGGATGAAGATGAGGAGGAAGCGACAGGTGATATGCCACCGCCTCAATCGAAACAGAGGGAATTTGTTTCCCCCATCTTCCGATTGCATTTAACAAAAAAGACGATCAACGGCGAATCTCGAGCGCAATGCAATTATTGCAATTCTCATTACGCCTTCGATTCTAAAAATAATAAAGGCTACGGGTCGCTCAAATACCACATGGAGAAGAAGCATCCCAACAAATACGGAGCCGGTAGTTCAAAAACACAACTAAACTTCTCATCTTCATCTACCGCCACCGGCGGGACCGGCGGCTAAGGTACGAGTTCTTCTACTTTATTTCAATATACCGAAAGTAATCATCGAAAATTTCTTGCAAAATTGTTTCCGTTCTGAGTCTTTTTTTTAATCATGCGCATAGTAGTCATTATGAAGATTATAATAGGGGTGCATTTAATCCATGTAGCCAAGGATTTCACGAAATAAATTAACTCGCGATATTAAAAAATGGTCGGTAAGTATAAATTGAATTTGATTTCAATATTTGATAGTTTGCCTCATAGTATCTCTATATGTTCGGATATTTGATCGGATTCTTCTAAAAATTATAATTATATGGGAATTACTTGCCTCTGGATTGATAAATTTTGGACTTTGCAAAAATGTTTAATTACATATAGAAAGTTCGATAGCCAACATACGGCAGTGAATATTTTGAAAAAAATCTCCACTGTTTTGTCCGAGTATCATTTAACTAACAAAAAATTTTCAATTTCATTTGATAATGCCGCCGCTAATACGGCTAGTTTAGATTTGTTAAAAATTACTTGTCAACCCCACTACAAAAAAATCCGGCAGTATGCTGACGGCTTTGGCCGTCAGCAACATAGGCCCGCCAGTAACCCGCTAGGGAAAGAGCAGGAGTTTATCCCGCTTAATTATACTGACGACCATACCCGTCAGTGTATAAAATTGCGTCACTGACGGGTCTGGCCATTAGGATCCTGACGGCCTTGACCGCCAGGATATAATATTTAATTAAAAAAAAAGGTTTCGCTAATCCTGACGGCCATGACCGTCAGGATATATTATTTAATTAAAAAAAAAATTCGATAATCCTGACGGTCATTGGCCGTCAGGATATTAACCTAAAAAAGACGGGGTCCTTCCTTCTCCGCCTCACTTTCTAGACAGCAACCGAAAAAAAGATTATCCTCCACCGCTGCCTTGAAGTCATCGCCACCGCCGTGAAATCCTCACTTTCGATAAGGTCGAGAGCCCACCGCCGTGAAAGCGTCGCCACCGCCAATGCTCCGCTCCGAAGGCCCAGCCCCACCGTCTCCGCGCCGCTCCAAAGGCCCAGTCCACCGCGGCCGGCCTACCTCCACCTCGCCACAGCCAAGCACAACCCAAGGTCCACCCACCACCGCCTGCCTCCACTTCCACCACCACTCCGAGGTCCACCACCACCTCCACTTTCAATTTTCATTTTATATTTTTGATTATTTTTTTATGTAATAATTTTAGGGTATAATTTATAATTATAGTTTAGTTTAGGTTTAATTTGAGATTAGGGTTTCATTTAGGGTATAAATTAAATTATGTAATAATTA
Source organism: Phtheirospermum japonicum (assembly GCA_014905375.1). NCBI lineage: Eukaryota > Viridiplantae > Streptophyta > Magnoliopsida > Lamiales > Orobanchaceae > Phtheirospermum > Phtheirospermum japonicum. The sequence goes on from BMAC01001352.1 coordinate 78,253, forward strand.
GGGTATAATTTATAATTATAGTTTAATTGAGGTTTAATTTGAAATTAGGGTTTTATTTAGGGTATAAAATCAAAATTATGTAATAATTTAGGGTATAATTTATAGTTATAGTTTAATTTAAGTTTAATTTGAAATTAGGGTTTCATTTAGGGTATAAATTAAAATTATGTAATAATTAGGGTAGAATTTATAATTATAGTTTAATTTAGGTTTAATTTGAAATTTGGGTTTCATTTAGGGTATAAATTAAAATTATGTAGTAATTAGGGTATAATTTATAATTATAGTTTAATTTAGGTTTAATTTGAAATTAGGATTTTATTTAGGGTATAAATTAAAATTATGTAATAATTTAGGGTATAATTTATAATTATAGTTTAAAAAATCTATTTTTTTTAGGTTCAAGTTATAGTTTAGGGCAAATTGTATCATAATTTGCCTAATTAGAAGCAATCTTGTATAATAATTATGTAATTAAGGTTCAAATTATAGTTTGGGGGGAAATTGTATCATAATTATGTAATTAAGGTTTAAGTTGTAGTTAATCATTCTATTTTTATTTAGGGGCAAATTATATTGTGATATATACATGTATGCACCTATTATATTGTATATATATTTTTCATGCATGGGAGGCCGTGGTGATCGGCCGGGATTTAAAAAAAATTGTATATATATTGTTATTGCATGGGAGGCCGTGGTGATCGGTCGGGGTTTAATTTTGTTTATATATATTATTGTCATTGGTGTTATTGGTTGTATACCGTCGGATGTTGACGTGGGTTACGGCGCCGGTCGGGAGGTGTTGTCCCTCCAATAGCGGGTTTTCAAAGTTTTTTCTAAAAACGTGATAGGGTGTCACGTGGTTTTATTTATGTTTTTCAAAATATTTTTCAAAAATGTGACGGTGGTAATTGCTTATTTGGAACCTTGGCGAAGTGACGCGATTCATATAGATCACTTGTTTGAGAATTAATATCAAATAGAAAAATTTGAAACTAAGTTTTGAATTATTCCAATATTCCTTAGACCCGTTTGAGATTAGTGGCGGCCTTTTGGCCGCCAAGAATGCTGACGAATTGTCCCATTTTTGGACAGTTTGAGAATGTGACTTGTAGTATGGTTATCTTATGTTTATGTTTTTTTTTTAGTTTTGAAATTTCGATTTCTGCATCTCTCTAATTGTTCTCGGGTGCACTGAAATATACATGCACTACGAGAACTGAGGGGAGATGCTGCCGAAATTTTGAATCTAAGAAAAATGCATATTTTAAGATAATACATACTACTAAATGTCACGTTCTTGAATGGGATAGAAGCCTTACCAATTACAATTCGAATGACTCATTCTTCTCGTAATGCTGCCAAAATTTTACCACCTTCTTTAATTCTAGAACACGCTTAACACTCAAAAATCTTAGGATGGCTGATGATCGTAGTTGGATGTACAAACGAAATATTTCCGAATTTCTAAATCCTGCGTTCGTGGCTGGTGTAGATAGTTTCGTACAATTTTCACTCACGCATGATTCTGCAGAGAGGGACGGTGATAAACTAAAATGCCCTTGCCCATGAACTAAGTGTAGGAACTCTAGTTATAGGTCTATTGATGAGATAAAATATCACATCGGTACCAAAGGGCTCATTGCTGATTACTCCATTTGGACTCATCACGGGGAAACAGATCATATCTCATCGCCTGCTGATATTGAAATTGGGGGATCATCATCAAATGCGTACGTCGATATGGTGCGAGATGTTGTCAGTCCTAATTTGGACATGAATGACATTGAGCTGGATGAATCACCTAATCCCAAGGTGAAGAAATTTTTTGATATTCTGAAAGATGCCAAAAAACCTCTGTATCCCGGCTGCGAGAAACACAATCGGTTGTCCTTAGTTTCCCGTCTTATGAATTTAAAATCGGAGCATGGCATTTCTCAAAAATGTTATGATCAATTTATTGATTTAATCAAAGAGATCGTGCCAGAAGACAATAATATTGCAGATAATTTCTACGAAAGTAAGAAGTTGTTGAGAGGTATAGGGTTACCGGTAGAGAAGATAGATTGTTGCGTTAAGAACTGCATGATTTATTGGAAGGATGATTTAAATCTGGATAAGTGCAAGTTTTGTGATCATCCATAGTTCAAACCCGTGAAGAAGGGACAAGCTAAACGGCGCAAGTCCAACTTAATTCCGTATAAGAGGATGTTTTACTTTCCTCTAACGGCCCGCCTGCAGAGGTTGTACGTATCTAAAACAACGGCAAAGGATATGCGGTGGCATGCAGAACATACGGTAGAGGATGGTGTCATGCACCACCCGTCAGATTCTGAGGCTTGGAGGCACTTCGATAAAACTCATCCAGAGTTCACAGCTGAAACTCAAAACGTAAGATTGGGTCTATGTACAAACGGATTTCAACCTTTTGAAAGTTTCGGAAAACAATACTCCGAACATTACAGATGAGGCACTGACTCAAAAAGTGGACGCTGAACTTCCTGTTTGGTTTGAGAGCTACGTGAGTCTTAATTATCTGTAAAATTACATTGCAATTAAAATATATTATAACATTTGTAAACATAAAATTATTGTAGGCACCAGATCCTTTGAACAATGTAAATGATGATTATATGAGGTCAATTGCGTATGGTCCATCACGTGTTATGAACACTTTCAACGGTTGTAAGATAAATGGATATAGATTCCACACGCTCTCGTATGGGTCTGAACGATCAACGTCGAGCACAGGAGTTTGTATAAGAGGAACAAATTATGGGCCAGATTACATGGATTATTATGGTCGCCTTCTATAAGTGGTTCAATTGGAGTATCACGGGCTTCAAACAACCGGAAGGACGCTCTTGTTCAAATATGAGTGGTTTGATCCAACTCCAGACGGAACGAAAATCCACCTCAGTATAAGCTCGTTGACGTTAATCATAAATGTAAATTCAATCGATACAAGCCATTTATACTCGCATCCCAAGCGACTAAAGTGCTCTACAGTTCGTATTTAACTTTGAAGCGAAACAAACTAGATTGGTGGGCAACTTGTCAAATCAAAGCTCGATCGACGGTGGATTATATCGAGCCTCTCGTGCCTGAACAACATTCATTCCAAACATTTACTGCAATACATTTAGAGGATGTCGACTTCCAATTAAATGACCCTCTCAATCACGAACACGACGATTCGGTAAATGATGATTTAGAAGAGTCAGAAAGCGATGAATTAGATTTAACTGAAGAAGCCGAAGAAATATACGAAGATGAGTCTGAAAGTTAGGGATGAGGTTTGAAGATTTTATGAGTGTTAGCGATAATCTAAACAATCATACACACACATACACACACACACACACACACACACATATATATATATATATATATATAATTATATAATTAATTGTAATTATTAATAAAACTATGTTGTATGTTAGATGCCTGGCAGGGGTCCTCATAATTGTCAGACTTCTCTCGGCTCATCGTCCTCGGGACCCCATGAGGATGATGCCACCGACATGGATTTAGATGATACTGTTCCACCCACCCCGTCTGATGAGGGCTGTCCGGGATGTGCTCGAATTTCCACCCGTCTGGGTGGATACGAGACCCGAGTATAGTCCTGAGATAGGTCGCCAATTCCTTCGACGGACTTCGTAACCTAAAAATTAATAAGTTTATTTCAACGTAACACAAATAATTAAATTATATATTGAACACATAAACGAAATTGAATGAAATGTTACTTACCTATATCCGATCACGATTACCTCGATCCCGGTAGTCCTGACCTCTGATGAAACCAGGCGTGCTCCCCG
>BMAC01001353.1:0-21787 GCA_014905375.1 Phtheirospermum japonicum
AATCCTTTTTGGAGACGACGCCGTTTTGTTTTTGGGGGGCTTGGACTGCGAGCTTTCGGAGCCTGCACTTTGGGGCTGCTGGAGACGTTTGGCAGAGGTCGCTTGCCCTTATTCCTGCCTCGGAGGACCAGCTGGGCCTCCTCCTCTTCATCTTCGACTTCGACCAGTTTGGGCGTTGGTCGAGGAGCCTTTTCAATATTGCTGGAGATGGGGGCGGCGCGAGCTATGGAAGAAGTAGCCTGCTTCTTCTTTTCCTCGTGGAGAGCAGCTGCACATGAGTTGATGAAGGAAACTGAAAGTAGAGAGATCGTGTTATCATTTCATTTTGGCAAATGTGAATAAATAAAATTGCAAAACCTACAATACCCACCGAATTCACTCCTAGAAATGGCAAGATCCGGCTCCACYGGGCGAGAATCGATGCCCGCGTAGCGGAACATGGCGGAGCGGTCGGTGATAAGAGTCAGGTCGAAGGGATGTCGACTCCATTCCACAAGCTGGTTAAAATATTTTTCGTACAACAGAGGGTTTGCTTTGGGGTTTGTTGGTTTGATTTGGGGAGGAGTATGATCTTTCAGCTCGGTTATAAAAGGCCAAGCTTCAGTATTATGGATAAAGAAAAAGTTTCTCTTCCATTCGTGAACTTTATTTGGGGGACTAGTAAGGAATTTAGGTCGCCCTAAGCGGTAAGAGAGATAGAAAGAGTTTTGCTGGTATTTTACTTGAAARCAGTAATGAAAGAAGCCAGGGTCAGCACGGGCATTGTAATATTTACAGAGCAAGAGGTACCCGGCCAGGTATTTTATAGAATTGGGAGTTAATTGCAAAAGTGATATGTTATACATGTTAGATATATCAACATAAAATTGGTGAGCGGGAAATCTGAATCCTGCTACCAATAGTGTATCAAAAGCGTAATGTGATTGGGAGGAGGTCGCATGGGGTCGGCATGCGGGCTGTCGGGTAGAATTATTTTGGCAGTAGGAGGAAGGTTGAGGATACGTTTGAATTGTTCTAGCTTTTTTGGGTCAGGAAGTAGCCAATAATTGTGTCTGACCTCTTTTGTTGTTAAGGATGACGAGGGGAGGTCGTCAAAAGAAAGAGAATTATCCACAGTCACAGGGTTCTCTCGGAAATGTGTGGTGGATGAAGGGTCCCTCGATTCGTAAAGGGGGATACCTTCTAGGATAGGGGGAACCTCGGGAATAAGGAGTGGAAGGTTGCTAGAGGGATTAATGGCTCTGTTTTGGGCTCGGAGTTCCTCCCATGAGACGTCACCCTCTGGCTCGTCGCGAAGGCCGGAGGAGGGTAACGCTAGGGGTTTCGGCCTCGGTTCGATAATGAAAGGGTTTTCGGCGAGATCAGAATCGGGAGAGAGTGATTGGGTTAAAGGATTGTTGTTGGAGGTGGTTGGTGATTGTTCCATGATAAATATATTCAGGAGGGAATAACACAGCAAATAAGTACAACTCAGCGAATACAGTCGAAATTTAAATAATTAAATCTGAAAGGGAATATGGGGACTTACACATATCGCCGAGCTCGTCCATTGTTGGTAGGCTGCGAATTAGTGGTGAATCTCTGGGGGATTGTGATTTGGCGAGCTTTTTTGCAGAGCGATAATGGCGGATATTTTGAGAGAGATGGTGTAAAGTGGTGATTTGGGGAGGCGGAACATTTTTGTATAGGGAGACGAAAAGCTGATGTGACGGATAGGAGCGGGATTGATTAGGGTTTGCAAAAGGAATATTTTGGGCCTTTAATTCTTGGGCCCACTGAACTTATTATATGTCGAGATTTTGAGATTGCGCCGCGTGGCGGGCCGCATTTAATGAAGCGTCAGTGGGACGAGACAGAAAGCGAGAAGGCGTGTTTTGACTTTATAGTTTTGTTATGATTGTGGACTTATCTTTTTGAGGTCGGCTGGTGCARTGGTTCCCAGGTCGCTTTGTGAAAAAGARGAGTGAGCTTGTAAGGATGTACCTTGTGTGCCCCTTAAGCTGTTGCTCTTGGGGACTTGTGATTACTTTGAGGAAAGAGCTCGATATCTTTCAGGTCGCGAGAACATGTTGCGACCTATCGGAGTTCGGTTTGTTGAAATCGGGTGGTTTTGATGAGAGCTTTGGTGCGATACATTGCTTTTTCGTTCGTGTGCTTGTTTGATACTTTTGAAATTTTATGTTTACATGTTCTACCTGATTTCATACCTCAATCAACTAGAACATGGGGGACTAGCTGATACGGACCAAAATAACCGTACGTGAAACTATGTGGTGAACGTGGCTATTCGTGGAAAGCGACCTCATTTCCTAGGGAGGGTGTACCCCTGGGAGGTGAGCGAGYTGTGATAATTCGAGTGTATGGTTTTGTGAAGAGTAGCGACCTGTAATATGGGGATGGCTTTTCATACAGGGTCGCGACCTCTTGTAATTTGGGCTGGGTACTTGAGCCCGATTTGTGGATCTAATATATGTGAATCATTATGGGCCTGGTGGGCTGTATGCCCCGGCTTAATTGGGATATCTATGGAGAAGTTTGTTATTTATGGGAACTTGTCATAAATAAGGAGTCCACATTGAGAGACGATTGTGAGAATCCCGGTATAAAAGAAATTCTTATCATGAAAGGTAACCCTAGATGTTGGGATTCTTCTCCTTGTCCCTATAAAAGGAGCCTTTGGCTTCTTTTTTAGAGGTTAATGCTTGTTTACGCATTTATTATCTGAGTGCACTAATATCATTGAGAGAGAAGAAGTGTGTTTTTCGCTTATTAACTTAAGCGGGCCTTAACGGGCTCGAAATCCGACCCGTTCTAGGCGTTGTTTTGCAGGAAAGCGAGGTCGCTGGGACGATTGCAGATTCTTTGGAGGTCGCTGTATCACGTTTGGAGGTTTTCTAGGTCACTGATCTCTATTTTTGAGGTTAGTACCCCCTTTATTTGGTAGTTCAACTTTTTGGACTTATCATTTGCTATTTTGGAATTTGTATTTTCTTCTCAAGATTTTTCCAGATGATTCCAGTTTGTTTTTATATATAAAAGTTTAAGATCTAATTGCAATATGATTAATTCTTTCTCTCTTTTGTAAGATTTCTTTATATGTACAGTTAAGAGTGCACGGCTTCTTGGGTATGTTTGCTATTTAGTATTCTTATTGACCTTTGATTCTTTCAATTGCTTTGTTCTAATTATTTCGTGTTTGATTTTTCTCGTGGTGGATTTTATTGTATACCACTGGGGATGAGAATTTGTGTATGTTTTTTTTTTTTTTAATTATTGTTTATTCTTTTGATTATTTGGATAATTACTCCATCAGAATAATCTCTTAATCCTATTTCTTATATTTGAATTATAAAAACTTTGTTGATAATTGTGAACCTGATTAGAGAATGATCCATATTGATTACAATTTCATGTGTGTGGAGTCTTTGTTATTGTTGATTTTTTTTTTACATTAATCCTGGTTTATTTATTTTAGATCCACTACCACCCCTCTTTCTTCATCTCATACTTCTCTTCTAATTTTCGTTTTTATTGGTTGTTTGTTCGATTAATTAATTCATTTATTGTTCAATTCTTTATTAATTATTGTTCTGATCATCATGGTCAATTGAAAATCCCCTTTAAGGGTTGTGAAGAAGAAGATGATAATAATAGAAAGCGGTCGCCGCCATGTGTGGGGTCTCTGCTACCATGCCATCTTTTCGGTCAATGCAAAGTCCACGCAGCAGCAGCGCAAGAGCGAGTGCAATATGTTCTGCTTGGACTGCATCAATGGACCTCTATTTCTCTATGCATCAATTCTCTCAAGCCTCCTCGTCGCTCTATACAGGTAACAAACAAAACCCAATTTCAAACTATAAATTTAATTAGGCGATCATTCAATTGGTTCCAAAGCTTTTTTTAGTATTTTATTTTATTTTCTAGATTCTTCATTTAAGAACGCATTTTATCTGTATAATACCTGCTCGGCGACCTAGCCGGGTGAGTTCAATTTGTTTATTTACTATTATTTATTTATTTATTTTGTGAAAATGGTTTCAGGCGACTTTAATTAGCCAAAATGCTTACTATGTAATGTGGCGTAGACAAAATGAATTAAGATCAAGTGACAAAAGAGTGCTGCCTATGGCTTAGGTCTAAATATCAAGTCACGTCAAGAAAAGTTAAATGAGAAATCTTCTATGAAAAATGTAATTTTATTTTCAATTCATTATATTAGGAGTAGATAAAAAAAAATTTAGGTTTATTCAATTCCGCGCACTGAGAATTATGTACTTTTATTTGTGAATTAACACAAATTAGGGATAGACCGAGAAAGATTAATTTATTAAATTTTATCGAAACTGCATAGTTGTGTTAGAGTTTGGTTTGATTATCTTATCAAAACGAGCTTTAGTTATAACAAATATCAATTGAACTCGAATAGTTGGATATCATTATACTTTTGAATTAAAATTAAAATTCACTAATGTGGCTGAGCTCAGGCTGAGCTCCTTAAATTATTGTACAAAATATATGTTAAAATTTTGTTATATCCATTTAGTCCGATTTTCAGCCTTTTATTCAGTTAATTTAACCCTGAGATAGCTTTTCCTTTTTCATGTCTAGCCTATAATTATATATAACATAAGAAAACATGAGAATTTCCTATAGCTACTCCTGTAATCGACATTTGGCTTCTTCGATGTTTGACAAGTGGCTTATTTTATGGTATTTAGACTTGTTTGCCCTCCTCAAAAGCTGTCAAAATTGAGTTATCTTTTAGGGTTTCTTGCAATACCCCCTAAAACTACAGGAAATTAATCTCCTCTTTGTTTGAAAAAATCCCCTGAAACTCAAAATCAAATTATTTTTTGCGTAACAAGTTTGGAAATTAATGGAGGGGTGTGCAAAAATAACTCGAAACCAGAGATTAAATAATTGAGTCATACATAATACTGAGAAACTAAGGAGAATTTTTCACTTGCTATCTGCTAACATCGCTCGGTTCCTTTGTCATGCGTCATGGCGAGCTGGGAGTAGCAGCAGTTGATCGCTCGGTCCCAGATTTGAAAGGCCACACTCACATCGCGTATGTTTCCAATTTCAATTCCTCGGCAATTTCAAACCTTCATCATATAAGGAGATTGAAAATTAATTAATAGTGGTGTACTTTCAGGTATACTTTGAATACACAGAGGAGAATAAGGCAGCACGACGGTGTCATCGGAAGCGGTGATCAGCGGACCAAGAAGTTTATTGTTGTGCATCTATGGTTTTCCTTCTATTACCGTCGCCCTTCTATTATTTTTTTTCCTATTTCTGCTTATTTCAGCTGCTTATGGTGTTGAACTTTGTTATTTATAAATGCATTTCAGATCACACAATCTTTACCCAGAAGTTTCATGTAGTATGGTGAATTTTGCACCAAACTGAAGGAAAAAAAAAGGGTTTTGTGTGACATCCTATTTTGTAATTGAATCTTTAGTATCACTTACTTTTAAATTTGATTTCATTATTATTAAAACCCTGGGCTGCCATTTCACTATTTTCAATTTCCATCTATTCAAAAATTAGAATCATGTCGGTTTGCAGTTTTTAATTGGAAATCATCATTTTTAGTTTTAATGACACMATAATTTTTCAAATTTATTCTAAAATTTTTATGCATTTTAAAATTCTTTGACCAACACAGTTTGTTAATTTTGTATATTGACCTTTTAAACTTTTTATTTTTTACATTTTTTTATCATCCCAGAATAAGCAGCTTTAGCAGAAATTGAGCTTTTGAGGATCAGGGGCTTTTGGGATGAGAATTAAAAAAAAGGGGTGTGCAAAGTAATTTTGGATTTTTTAAGGACCAGAGTGAAATTTATTTTATTATTATTATTGTGTGTGCGATTTTTTTTCTAGATTTTTAAATCGTGCTATTGTTGTTGGAGAATGGAGCTTATGTGATATCAAGAAATTATTTTCATAGAATAGTTTTTTCCATGTTGATCGTTGCTTTTTATTGAATTCGTGTATATATTTTTGGAGAAGATTGGTTTTGCTTGTGTTGTACATGAGTTGGCTTTGGCTCTCTTTTTCTACCTCTAGGTGTGATGATTGTATTTATGTTATGTGCCAAGTGATATTAGATCAAATTGTGATTTTGTTTTTTCCCATATAATCACTTGATCTTTTATATAATCACCCATTTATGTTTTCTGCAGATGCATTGATGCGAGTGTGTTCATATGGCACTGGAAAGTTGTTCATTATCTTTTTCCATACCTACAATTTTTGGTGAGTTTCTAAGAAAGAAATAATTAGTGAATTTATCTTTTATTCGATTTGTTAGATTTCWTGGATTGAAGGATAGGTGATTGTGGCATACTTTGGTTCGCAACAGAGTGCTTCAATTAGAATTAATAGTGCATTTTTGTGCTGTTTTTGTTTGTGTGAAGTCTATTTTTTTTATTAGCATGCAAGTGTTCCTCAATTGTGCCTGTTGTTTTTTCTTAGATTTTTGTCGACATTATGTCAAGTGATTCTCCAATGAATGGATGGAACAATACAATAAAGATGGAACAATACAAATGAAACTCAAATCTTTTTTGTTATGTATATGTTTTGTGCTCAATTAATATCATTTGTTCAAAACAATCAGTTGCGGACTCTCTCCCCATTGTCGGGAGGTTTGTTTCTACCCCGTTGATGTAACAGAAAAATTTTTAGGTTGTGTAGAAAGCATCTTCCTACCATTTAACAAATATGTATTTTATTTATTTACTATTTTGACCAATACAAATTGAAGTAATTTATTAACGAACTAATCCTTTTTTAGAAGATTTTATATTCTCGGTGGGCCCCGGCCGTGCGTTGCACGGCCCTTGTTTCCTAGTATATATATATATATTAATTTATTTATCCCAAAATTAAATCAACACACAAAATTGGTAAATTATATGCTTTAAATTCATGTGATGAATGTTAGCATGATTTATTTAGGGATGATCATGAGCCTTATGACCAATGTGATTGTATGTTTTATATTTGGGGTTTTGGGGCCTTCGAGCCTCCTATTCTATTATTTGTAAAAGTTTTAAATTTAGCATCGAGAGTAAATTAGGTGGTAAGGTTTTCTAATTTTGATTGGAGGACGTTCGATGCCAAAGGCCCACGTCTGTGTAGGTAATTTTACAAATTGTAATAGAATATATGAATCAAGGCCCATGCTTGTATGAGTTTTATTTATGAAATGTAATAGAAGTAGTTCTATTCATTTTCGGAGGTCGCACAACACCATCTGAATGCAGATCCGGAGGCGAGGTCGGTTAAACAAAAGAGAAGGCAGTTTGGGCCTGAATTGGATAAGATAATTGAAGAGGAAGTGCCGAAATTATTAAAAGCAGGCCACATTCGAGAAATCCAATTTTCAGAATATTCATCAAATGTTATGATGGTGCCTAAACCGGGGCAGAAGTGGAGGATGTGCGTGGATTTTTGAGATTTAAATAAAGCCTGCCCAAAGGATCATTATCCTCTTCCGCGAATTGATCAATTGGTGGATTCAACCTCAGGGTGCGAGCTATTGAGTATGATGGACGCTTCAAAAGGGTATCACCAAATACCTCTTGCAAAGGAGGATCAACCCAAGGTGAGCTTTGTTACTTCAATGGGAACATACTGTTTTGTATCTATGCCCTTCGGTCTGAAAAATGTAGGGGCGACCTATCATAAACTATAGGATGGTTAATGACCTGTTGGGGTCCACTATGGAGGTTTACGTTGACGCTATGCTGGTGAAGAGCAAGAAAGCAGTATCCCACGTAGAGGACTTGAGAAAAACTTTTCTTATACTAAGGCAATACGGGATGAAGCTTAATCCAAAGAAGTGTGCGTTTGGTGTACGATATGGAATTTTTTTGGGATATATGGTAACGAAGAGAGGTATCGAGGTTAACCCGGAGAAGGTGCGGGCTGTTTTGGAAATGCCACATCCTCGAACGGTGCACGACGTACAGGTGCTCACAGGTCGAATTGCAGGTCTCAATCGTTTTATTTCCAGGTCGGCAGAGGAGGGTGTCCCCTTTTTTAGGGAACTCAGAAAAGGTTCCAAATTCGAATGGACCAAGGAAGCGGCAGATGCATTTGATAAGTTGAAAGAATACTTAGCCGAGATACCACTTCTGACTAAGCCGATGCCGAGGGAAGACCTGATCTTGTATATAGTTGCCGGAGAGGTCGCCATAAGTCCGGTGCTCATCAGAGAAGATGCGGGTATCAGAAACCCATTTGTTATATTAGCAGAATGCTGCGAGGTGCTGAGTTGAACTATTCCGAGTTGGAGAATGAAGGTTTGTGCTAATTTGTACAGCAAGGGAATTGCGGCCATATTTTTTGAGCCACAAGGTGAGGGTACGTACTACTTTAGCTCTCAAGCATGTCTTGAGTAACCCAAACGTGTCTGGAAGACTGGTGAAGTGGGCGGTGGAGTTGAGTGAATATGATGTAGTGTACGAACCCAGTGCGGCCATGAAAGCACAAGTTTTGGCGGATTTCCTGCAAGAGATGGTGCGTCCAGCTGAACCAGGTGACGAGACTAAGGCATGGCTATTACATACTAATGGATCAACTATGATATCGGGGGCTGGATTAGGAATTGTGTTAACCAGCCCAGAGGGTGAAAACTTGGAATTTTCAATAAAACTGGGATATAAGGCGTCTAATAATGAGATCGAGTATGAGGCTGTGTTGCAGGGTATGAGAATGGCAAACGATCTATGGGCAAGGAAAGTGTGGGCATACACAGATTCTCAATTGGTAGCTCATCAGTTCGACGGGTCCTTTGAGGCAAAAGAAGAATGCATGTCGGTATACTTAAAGAAATCGCGGGAAGAGGCTGTGCGGATAAAAACAAGGAGGGAATGGAGCTCGAAGTCAAAGATGATTGGCGTAGTCCTATATGAGATGTTCTCGTTAAGGCGAAGGAAGGTGAAATACGGTTGACAACAAAAGAAGTTAAGACAACGGCTCGCTTTTGTGTTATAAATGAGCAAATGTACAAGAGGTTGCGTTTTGGACCTCTTTTGAAATGCTTAGCCAAGGAGCAGGGACTGGAAGTATTAAAAGAGATACACAAAGGGTACTGTGGGGATCACGCAAAAAGCAGAGCGCTGGTGGGGATAACGTTGTGGGCTGGTTTCTTTTGGCCAGGTATGAAAGGTATGGCTGGCGACCTGGTGAGAACTTGTAAAAAGTGTCAGATGCATGCTCTGGTCATGCATATACCGACTTAAGATATGATGGTTATAAGCTCGCCGTGTCCCTTTGCACAGTGGGGAATCGATATTGTGGGACCTTTTCCAAAAACACCGTGTAATAAACAACATCTGGTGGTGGCAGTCGATTATTTTACAAAATGGGTGGAAGCTGAAGCGGTTACGGGCATAAGCGAGAAGGACATGATGGACTTTATTTTTAATAATATTTTTTTTTAGGTTTGGGGTCCCGCGGGTGTTGGTTTCGGATAATGAAACCCAGTTCAATGGGCAGAAAATGCAGGATTGGTGTAAAGAGATGGGGCTGAAGCAACGATTTTCTTCTGTGGTGCACCCCCAAACTAATGGGCAAGTTGAGGTTACTAACCATATTATTGTGCAGGGTATTTAGTTACGGTTGGAAAAAGCATGTGGCCTTTGGGAAGAAGAGCTCGCGTCGGTCTTATGGGCTTACCAAACAACTCCCCGAACCTCTGCAGGGGAGTCGCCGTTTAGCTTGGTGTATGGGATGGAAGCTGTCATTTTGGCCGAGATAGTAGGGGAATCGCAGCGCTTATCAATGTTTAATGTGGAAGATAATTAAAGGCTAGAAAGAGGAGCGACTGAAACGATCAATGAAATATGAGAGAAGGCTGCGGCCCGGGTAGAACATTACAAATAAAAGATTCAGGTTGCTTTTAACAAACGTGTTAAACATCGGTATTTTCAGGTTGGTGATTTGGTATGGAGGCGGGATGATGCATTGCGTAAGACTAGGAAGCTCGATCTAAACTGGATTGGGCCGTTTAAGGTGTCAAAGTGTTGCGTGGAGGTGCGTACATACTTGAGAATGCTGAGGGAAAAACTTTACCTCGAAGTTGGAATGTTTTCCATCTGAATAAGTATTACGCCTAGGTGGCGGGCTGTTTCATGTTTCACCCTCCGGGGCGGATGATAGTTTTATTACCCTTCGGGGCGGGCTGTTTCATATTTTACCCTCTGGGGGATGATAGTTTTGTTACCCTTCGGGGCGGGCTGTTTTGTGTTTTACCCTTCGGGACGGGCTGTTTCATTTACCCTCCGGCGCGGATGATAGTTTTATTACCCTTCGGGACGGATAGCTTTTTGTGATATTTAAATAAATAATGGAAGCTTGGTGAACATCTCATAAATTTACGACATTGATTTTCAGTATGTTTGATTTACATATTTAAGGTCGCTACCGAGAGGGATATGTTTGACTTGCATATACTTCTCGGATTGTTATGTTTTTGTGTTTTGGATGGTTAGGTTTTGTGCGAGCATATTTGACTTATATGCTAGTTTATTTCAACTCCTTATTGTTTTGGCTCACGACCTAATGGTTTTTGGTACATTGAACGTGTGGATTTACTCGTGGAGGTTTGAAGTATGGTCATACACATGTTTGAATTACGTGTTCTGAGCGACCTATATTAAATTTGTTTTGGATTATAGGCCGTGACTTATTTACTTAGGGATTTTGGGGGTCTTAGTCGAATATGTTTGATGCACGTGTTTTGCGCGACCTACACTACTTTATGACTTCACTTGGAATGGTTTGAATTACAGGTTCATATAATAAGCATAAAGAGTAATCATAAGTCGTGCTAATAGATTACGAGTTTTGAATTACAAAAGATCTATCAGGTAGCACTTGGCCCAGCTGCAGGTACAAAATCCTCTATAGGTGCGTCGAGCTCGGAAAATAGTTTGGCGGACAGGACAGCTCGGCCTTGACATGACTGCCACCATTTGGCTGCTTCATGTCGCCCTTCCAGAAGCTAAAAGGGGGGAGCGTGTCGATGTTAGCTGGTACGTCGGGGGTATACGTGACATTCATGGCCACGAGCTGATCCTTGATTATCCCCGCGACTTTGTACACCCATTCCTGGCTGCCTAATGCCATCCTTCCGAAGTTGATAGAAGATTTCTTGTAAGCCCTTAATAGCTCCTCTCGGTAGGCATCTACAAATCTCCTGCCCGTCTCGCTCCGCAGGATCGGCGACCTTCAACAATACCCTGCTCGTGGGCCACCTGGTTATGCTCTTCTTTAACTCGCACGATCTCCTCGAGCTTTTGAACTTGTGTTTTAAGCTCATCGGCCTGACGAGCTTTGTCCAGCAGATATCTGACCTCATTGGCTAGACGAGCTTTTTCATATTTATGACTGTCCACCTGGCTCTTCAGAAAGTGTATCTCTTCTTCACAAGCCTTTAACAAGTGGTTAAACCATATAGCTCTCCTTGGGTCAAGGATAATTATCGGGTCTGTTTTTCTGCCTGGAGAGCTAGCTCGTCACAGGTTTTTTGGTGGTCGCTCTCGGAGGAACGAACCAGCAACTGATTGGATAGAGTGGAGTATAGAGTGTTTAGCTGTGTATAATAAATATGAAGAAAACAAGGCCGAAAATATGGATTAGTGACTAAATGGTAGCAGGTTATTAAAGGAGGTTAGGTTTGAGAAATTGAAGTTACCTGGGTCAGCGTACGTTCTTGGGGAAGAGCTTTTATCTGGGCTGCATCCTCACATTGGCCAGTTCTTTTTCTAGGTTTGGCGAGCTGGATGTGGCACCGCCATGGGTTATTTGGAGGCGACGGCGTTTTAGAGCAGGCGGAGTGCTCGGGCTCTTAGAGGGAAGGATAGCAGGTGTTCGGGCTGATCGCTTACCCTTGGAGGATCTCTTGACTAATTGCGCCTCTTCCAGGTAGTCCTCTGTCCCAAATGCTTGATTTAACACCTCGTCTACGTTGATAATAGGAGGTGGGGGTGCCAATGTGACAGCGGGCTGTGGATCAGTTTGTACAGTGGTCTCCTTGGAGCTCGACGAGATGCAAGTGCTGACAAATGCATCTGCAATAATGGAACAGCGAGTTAAGATTAATTTGTAATTGCTATGAATGGTGTGAAATGTTATAACTCAGAAAACCTACCGAACTCGGATCTGGTCATTGCTAGATCTGGATCAACAGGTCGAGAATCGATGCCCATAAAGGAGAAAATTTTGGACAGACTCGTGAGTCGCACCACGTCAAATGGGTGCTTACTCCATTTTGCGAGCTGGTCAAAGTATTGTTTGTACAAAATAGGAAGGTGTTTGGAGCTAGGTGGATCGAATTGTTTTGGAGTGTGGAATCGCAGCTCGCTATTAAAAGGCCATTCCTCAGTATTATGAATGAAAAAGAAGTTTCTTCGCCATTCAGGTACTTTCGACATAGGATTTACCAGAAAGCGAGATTTTCTGGAATGAGCAGAGAAATAAAACGAGTTTTTTTGGTATTTTATTTGAAAACAGAAGTGGGAAAATCCTGGATCAGGTTGAGTATCATAGTATTTACATAATATAATATATCTCGCCATAAATCTCATAGAATTGGGGGATAATTGCAGAAGGGGGATTTGAAATGTGTTGGCTGTGTTAATGTGAAATTAGTGTGGTGAAAATATGAATCCCGACCTAAGTAGCTCGTCAAAAAATGTAGTATGATCTACATGAGGTTTTATGGGGTCCGATTGAAGAATGTTGTGTAAGACTATTTTGGCGGTCTCTGGGAGGTTGAGTGCTTTTTTGAAGGCTTCAAGTTTTTTCGGATCGGGCAAAATCCAGTAATTGTGTTTGATTACCCTGGTCGCTTGGGGTAAAGGAAGTAGGTCGGCGACATTTGAAGCAGGTACCACAGTCACTGGGTTTTCTAGAAAGTGTTCGCAATGTGATGTGGATGGATTGTTGGGCTCGGGTAGGGGGATGCCCTCAGGAATGTTCTCTAATAAAGCTTGGGTTTCGGTGTAAGCCTTAGTTCGGGCTTCGAGCTCGGGCCAACTGATGTCCCCCTCTGGATCGTCGTGTAGGTCCGATGCCGGTGGAGAATTTTTTCTTCATCTTCTTTTTAAAATATAAAGGTTTTCAGTGGGCTTAGATTCGGGAGAAAGGTCTGGGTTTTGAGAATCGAGGTTGGAGGATGCTGAGTTCGTCATTAATTTAGAAGTACAAGGGGAGAGAGACAGAAAATGCAATAATATTCAGTAGATGCAATAAATATATAATTGAAATTAATTATTGAAAAGGGGAAGATTTAGGGGACTTACTCATTTTTGTTTCCACGGATGTTGAAGATGAACAATGGGGGGTGCTGTTAATTTCTGTAATCTGGATAGAGCACGAGCTTTTTTGCAGAGTGAAAATGGTAGTTTTTGCCTGTATTTTTGTGTAAAGTGACGAATAGATTAAGATGGAAGTGGTTTTTGTGTTTTGGGCGGCGTGAAAGCTGAAGTGACATAAAGGAGCGGGAATTTAATAGGGTTTTTGAGATTATTTTGGTCCTTTCATTTCTGGCCCATCATTTTTATTACACTACGAGAAAATGGGGAGATGGCACGTGTCCGACATGTTTCCAGGGTGCATTTAATGAATCTTTAAAGGGATGTGAAAGAAACGGAAAAGGCGTGTTTTGACTTTTTGAACACTCATGATTATATTTCCTTGGATTATTGTGCCCGGGTACGACTATAGGTCATGGATGTGTGGTTTTACAATTACAGGTCGTGGATGTGTGGTTTTACGACTACAGGTCGCGAATGGGTGGTTTTACGACTACATGGTGCGGATGGGTGGTTTTATAATTTCAGTTCGATGGGTGTACTAGGTCATTAATACGGGGACTTATAAGCGACCTCTTCTTATAGGAGGAGCATTCTTCCTCGGGGTTGAGCGAACTGATCTTTGAGAGGTCGTGATTTTATGTGGTAAGCTTGTATTAGATGATTGATTCGTACGTTTTTATTACGAATATGTACATAATTGAGTCATATTTGAGTTTTTTTATTATCTTTTTCGGGTTAAGACTAGGTTGAATTGCATCATTTTGATCTTTCAAAGATAGAAGAAGCAACGCTCAAAAGTAGCCCAAAGGACACCCACCGATCGGATAGTGTATATCTCTGATCGGATTGACTGATGAAGCGCACACCGGCCGGGTAAACTGGTGCACCAATTGAAGCCACGAGCAGTAGCCTTCATCCGATCGGACAAGACCTACGTCCGATCAGACAAGTACGTTACGCATGCAGATTTTTTGGAATCTTCAATTACGAAATGACCAAAGCTTGTTTAAAAACTGCAGAGGAGGCTAGGGTGGGGTTCAGAAAAATTCAGCAGGGGAGACTTTTGAAAGGCTAGAGAAGCCATCATCCATCCAAAAGGTAGAGAGATTTGACACATCTCTCATACCTCTAGCATAAACCCGTACGACACCATATCACGATTCGATTCGCAGCAGCCATCGTTCGTTGTTGGAATTTTGGGTTCTTGACAAGCCTAGGGATTCTACGCAAGTCTTGGAGTGAGCTCGTTCATCATCATCGCTCGTTGAAAGTAGTTCAACGATTAGTAATTTCTGAACTCGTAATCTTGTAGTATTCATAGTGGTTTGATTTGGGATATGTTATCAACAGTTCATGAACATGTTAGATAATATTTTATTGATAGCTTGTTAAGTTATTGGAGATCAGAATTCACGTTATTGTGTTTTGAGATATTGCTATTTGATTGGGAATGAAATTGTGATTGGTTAGTTATATTCCTTGAAGCATTTTCATATTGATGTTATTCTGACTGATAGTCAGCATTTGGAATAATCTCGTAAGACGTTAGAGTTAGAACCGTTGGTGATCTTGGGTTGTTTAAGGTGTTCAAACATAGTTTGTTATAGTTGATGCATTATTAGATAAAAGCATGTTCATGATCGTTGGTATAATTGGGAGAATTTCTTATTTGTTTCAAACCCTTTACTTTTCTTATAACTTGTCGAGAGGTTGACACCCTCGAGACAAGACGTTTTTAAATTTATTTAAGTTGAATCATTTCCAAACCCCGAATTGATTGTGTGTTTTAGATAAAATTTATGATATTAGTATAATAAGCATCATTAAATCCAATTCCCATTCCTCGAGAGATCGACTCGAGTTAACTTACCAGTCTACAAGTGACCCCGTTCTCTTGCGGGCGAACTTAACTCCTTTTTAAACGTAGACGCATATTGTTTGACCGGTAATTAATTTTGAAAGGAACCAAAAAGTTCGGCTCAAAATTTGGCGCCGTTGCCTGGGAATGGCAAAGGTGTTAATGATGTTTATTCGTATTAATGCTTATGTGTCGATAATTGTATAATGTCTTTGGTTTGCCTCTCGATGCGGTGATTTATTTGTTGTTGATGCAAGGTCGACGAAGCCTTAGAGGAGAATTGACCCCATTCATCAATAGCATCGAGCGAGTGACGAGACCGAGACAACTATTTCCTTCCACTAAAGGGAATCTTTTGGAAGCAAGTTCAACCATCATGGTGGAAAATCTACCTCTTGGAGGTCGTGAGAATGGAGGAAGAGGAGGAATGAATGGTGGGCGAGGGAGAGGACGAAATAACCAAACCCCTACTCGTGATTATCCGTACGGCGTGCCACCAATTGATGACATGCATGTGCAAGGACAAACAAATAACGAGGATGAAGAACCACGCAATCCACCTCTTATCCATGATGAAGAGCCAAGAGAGCCAGGCAACGTAAACAATGGAGAGCACCTACCTAGGGACGATCATCAAATCATGATGCAAGAGAACCCTACTTACCAACAACCTCCTCAACGATTTCAGAACCGTGAAGAAGCTTGAGCTTACAATGCTCGAACAAATCAAGAGTTTGAACACAATAATGGTGGTCATGGCCGGCCCCAGCCCCAAAACAACCAACGAAACCACCACGGACTCGGACACTTCGAGCAAGAGCGGAATCATAATCAAAATAGGAGAGAGGGACGACCGTTCAATGCTTGGCAAAGGGAGGATTTCTGGAATGATGGCTATGAGGACCACGGGAATTTCGAGGAGTAACGTAATTATGGGTACTACGAGGAATATGGAGAAGAAGAGATTTCTACGCACGAACTAACTTTGGAGGAAGACGAGGGCGCCGATACCCTAATGAACGCTGTCAAGGAGATCTCCTCTTCCCAACAATTGGTCCAACATCATTGCGATAGTCTTAGGCCACGCGGCAAGAGACTATGATTTAAAAGCGGGTAGCGTGAACCAACTACCTACTTTTCACGGCTTGCCCAATGAAGACCCTTTGAATTTCATTCGGGAATTCTACCTTGTGGTGGGCAGAATTCCAGCACTTGGACTCCACGAAGATCAATTGAGAATGAAATGATTTCCGACGACCTTAAAATATAAAGTGAAGCATTGGCTTT
The DNA here is from genome assembly GCA_014905375.1 of Phtheirospermum japonicum. NCBI lineage: Eukaryota > Viridiplantae > Streptophyta > Magnoliopsida > Lamiales > Orobanchaceae > Phtheirospermum > Phtheirospermum japonicum. The sequence goes on from BMAC01001353.1 coordinate 16,489, forward strand.
TATCGTTGCAACCCAATTCGTTGACTAATTGGGAGATGGTGTATAAAAATTTTGTGAGTAGGTTCTATTCTGCTCAAACGACTGCCAAATTGTGAAGAGAGATCACAAACTTTGAGCAAATGGAGGGAGAATCGTTCTATGAAGCATAGGAAAGATACAAAGGACTCTTGCAAAAATGTCCACACCAAGACAACAACGTAGAAATGGTAAACAATTACTTCCATGAGGGGCTATTTCCAGTTTACAAACAACAAGTGCAGGTGAAGGCCGTAGATTTTTGGGAGCTAACCGCTACGGAAGTGTGGGAACTGTTTGAACTGATGAGCGAAAAATCGCAACAAACGAGTTTCCGACCAAGGAGGTATAAAGTCCAAGGAACCCTTATGCCCAACAATGAAGTAAGCCAAATTGAGGAGCTAACCAAGCAAGTTGCGCTATTGACAAGCAAAATGAAAGGGGAGGAGGAACCATCGACACCTCCGCCCAATATGTGCGAAAAATGTGGAACGGTGGGACATGAGGCTGACACGTGTAAAGTTGTGTTTGACGACGAAGAGGATGAGGAAGTGAATGCCATCCAAAACTATCAACCCAACAACACGTATGGGAAGAAATACACCAGACAATACAACTCAAGTTCGAGCTATGTTCCCAAAAGCTCGAATTACGTGCCAAACCCCAAGCAACCGGACCGACGACCACCCCCGAATAAGAACCAAGGAGAAACTAGTGGCTATAACTCTTATCAAAATAAGGGACAAAGAAACTACTCACAACATCCTCCACAACAATATCAAACGCCATAGCAACAGTACCAGCAAGCGCCGCAACCACAGTACCAGCAAGCGCCGCAACCACAGTAGCAGCAAGCACCGCAGCAACAATACCAACAAGTGCCGCAACAGCAGCAAATGCCGCTCCCAATCAACCCCAATGAAGAACTAAGACTATGGCGTCAGCAACTAGAGCATGATACTCTACGAAATCGGGAGGAAACACTTCGTACTATCAAAGAAGGCAAGCAGACGAGGAAAAAATTGGAGAAGCTAGAGATGATGATAGGGCAACTCTTGACTTCTATGGCAAAGACAACAAGTGGTCCGGGGAAGCTACCCAGCCAACCCGAACAATCAATGGCGGTGCATGTGTTACGTGGGGGGAAGAAAGTTGACAATGGAATACGAGGAATCGAGGGTGAAGATTTCGAGAACGAGCCAAGTGTGGATGGAAAAGATAAAGGGGAGTCTAGCTCAAACGTTGAGAAAGGAACAGTGGGGAGAATCCACAAATCACGTAACCCATATTTTCTAGGCTCACTAACTGGGGCTTTTCATCCGAAACATGCCGAAACAACTCAGAAGGACGCGACCTACGATATCTCCGATCGGACTACGATACAGACCGATCGGACCGGAGTACAGGAGGGTTTGCCCGATCGAAATGATCAAGTGTGGGATTGGAATGGAGAAAAGTGGACATCCTCCGACCGGAACAACCCAGAGTCCAGTCGGAGTGGAGGACAGGAGGCTTTGTCCGATCGATCAAGAAAGACTGACCGATCGGAGGAGAAGTATGCTGAAGAACAAAGACCAAAACGAGTCATAAGGGACGTTGTACCATTCCCCAATACCCTCAAACCAGCAAGGGAGAGCAAGAAGTTCATGGAGCTCTACAACATGCGGAAAGATGTGAACGTGAACCTCCCACTATTTGACGTAATTAAAGCAATGCAGGCCTACGTCGAGTTTTTCAAAGAACTTGCAACAAAGGAAAGAAAGATGAAAGAAAATGAACGAGTGATATTGTCCAAGGAAGTGAGCACAATATACCATCAAACATTGCCACCGAAGGCAAAGGACCCAGGGAGTTTCTGCATTACGATAACCTTTGGAGATGGGCAAAAGGCACGTGGAATGCTCGACATAGGGGCAGGGATTAATTTGATTCCCTACGCCCTGTACAAGCAATAAAACCTTGGAGGAATGAAGCCAACGAGTTTACGGCTTCAATTGGCGGATCGTTCATTAAGATATCCTTTAGGAGTGGTCGAAGACGTCCTAGTGGAGTCGGGTCATTGGTAGTCCTTGTGGATTTTGTCATACTGGATGTTGGGGAAGTAGATGAGACAAGCAAGGAGCACACCATCCTATTGGGTAGACTTTTTATAGCAACATCGCACACCTTAATCGATGTTGGACGAGGAGAAATGACACTTTTCGTATTTGGTGAATCAGTGACGTTCTCGCTCAAAGATATTCAGAAAATTCCATCATCGATATTTGGTCCTGATTGATCTTATCTTGACTCGGTGGACCAATGCATGAGCGAACTATTTGGTGTTATACCAATAGAGAACTATGATGTCGAGGACGACAAGTTTGATTCAAACGCGGAGGGGGTAGTCACCCTTTTTGAAATTAATGAGAAGCCCATGAGTGAACCACCAATTAGACCCACTTTGGAGCCCAAGATGGAGCTGAAACCGCTTCTGAGCCATCTCAAATATGTGTTTCTCGAGTCCAATGAGGAAACCCGTAATCATCTTTGCGGAGTTAGCTGAGCATGAAGAAAAAGAATTGATTGAGGTTCTCAAGAAATACAAGCAAACAATAAGACGGAGTATCAGTGATGTCAAGGGGATAAGTCCAGTCACGTGCATGCACTGGATCGATCTAGAAGAAGGAGTGAAACCGGTACGAGAGGGGCAGAAGCGTTTGAACCCTACGCTTAAAGAGGTAGTTAAGAAGGAGATCTTCAAGTTAATCGACGAAGGGATTATATATCCCGTCTCCGATAGCGAGTGGGTTAGCCCAGTGCACGTTGTTCCCAAGAAAGGAGGCATCACATTCTTGGAAAATGAAAAGGGAGAAATCATCCCAACACGCTTAACCACCGGGTGGCGCATGTGAATTGACTATCGGAAGCTCAATGCGGCGACAAGGAAGGACCACTTCCCACTCCCGTTCATGGACTAATTGCTCGACAAGCTAGCAGGGTATGAGTATTATTGCTTTCTGGATGGACTTTTCGGTTACTACTAAATTGCGATAGATCCGGAGGATCATAAAAAGACCACATTCACGTGTCCCTTTGGAACATTTGCTTACCGAACAATGCCCTTTGGCTTGTGCAATGCCCCAGCAACTTTTCAGAGATGTATGATCTCCATCTTCACCGAGTTCATCGACGACTTTCTCGAAGCCTTCATGGACGACTTCTCGATATTTGGCTATTCCTTTTCTCATTGTTTGAAAGATTTGACAAAAGTACTTGAGCGTTTTGTTGAGTCATATTTAACTTTGAGTTGGGAGAAGTCCAATTTTATGGTGAAAAGCGGAATTGTGTTGGGACATGTGGTGTCGAGTAAGGGGTTGGAAATTGATAAGGCTAAAATCAACGTTATTGAAACTCTTCCACCCCCTAAGGATGTCAAAGGAGTTATAAGCTTTTTTGGATATGCGGGCTTTTATAGACGTTTCATAAAGGATTTCTTCAAAAATTTGTCGCCCGTTATGTAAATTGCTTGGAAAAGATGTGCCTTTTGAGTTTGATGGTGAGTGTCTTAGCGCTTTTAACATTTTGAAAGAAAAATTGACATAAGCACCAGTTGTAGTTGCACCTGATTGGTCTCTTCCTTTTGAAATAATGTGTGACGCTTCAAACGAGGCAGTCGGGGCAGTTTTGGGACAACGAGTGGATAAAATGCTGAGGGTCATTTACTGTACAAGTTATATGTTAAATAGCGCTCAACGTAATTACACCACTACAGAACGTGAAATATTTGTAGTTGTGTTCTCATTAGATAAGTTCCGTTCTTACATCGTTGGTTCCAAGGTGATTGTGAACACTGATCATGCAGCCCTTCGACATTTGTTCGCCAAAATACAAAGTAAGCGTAGATTGATTCGTTGGATTCTTCTCTTACAAGAATTTGACGTTGAAATTAAGGATAGGAAAGGGAGTGAAAATATGGTTGCTGAGCACCTGTCCCATATGCTAATAGAAGGAGAGCCTAATACAATTGAGTTTGTAGACGACGTGTTCCCATATGAGAGTGCGAATGCCGTTGAAAGAGTCAATGAACCGTGGTATGCCGATTATGTTAACTACCTTGCTTGTAAGATTATCCCTAACCATCTTGTAACGCCCCGATTTCACTTTAGTCAAAATAGGATTTATATTTTAGAAAAATATGACGAAACCTTGGCGTCACAATAAATGTCAAGACTTTCGAACTTTACGCAGCGGAAATAATCATAATATAAATAATCAAATCACCATCAAGGGGAGTTTATAATTTAAAACCGCATTTTTATGTCTAGTTCAACGTTTATTTAAAACAATAAAACAAGTTTTAAAGAAAAACAAAACCAACATTAACATTTTTATTCCTCTACTCGTCTCCCATCCGATCGACATCTTCGTTTATACCTGAAAAATGTTGTTGATTTGGGATGATCTCAACGTACTCAATAGTTACACTGACTTAACCAATGAAAAATCATACAACTCACAAATAGTACAATCGATCATAGAATTCATAGTTTTATCGTAGAAAATAAGTTGACTACAGCTAAAACGCGCCGGGATATACCCGATGACCCTTTTCCCCGGTCACAGACACATTTGGTCTCTGGTTTTAATTCGTGGTTATAGCACGTTGGGATAAACCCAATGACCCTTTTCCCCGGTCACAGACACATTTGGTCTACGGCTATATTAGTTTTTGGAAATATAGAATCGCATGATACACATAGCACATAAATTTGAGTACATAAAATTTAACACAGGTAAGTCAGTGGTCCCTACCTCGTAAAATATCGTGGAAAGTCGAGTGATATGCACGTAGTTGAAATCCTAAGTCCCCTTATTGCTCGTCACCTAATCAATTAGAAGATATATATATAATTAGTATTTTCATCTTTAAAATTTATAATAATAATAATAATAATATTAATGATAATAATAATAATATTGATAATAATAATAATAATAGTAATAATAATAATAATAAATAATAATAATAATAATAACAATAATAATGTTAATAATAATAATCTAATACCAATAAAAGTTTTGGCAGGAGCGATGGTTCGGGATTCGTGGCCGGGATGGTTGGCGACGATTGATGCCTTGGCTGGTGTCGGGTTAGGATTTGGCCGATTTGGGCGACGTTGTTGTGGCTGTCGACGACTGGGAGTTGGGCCGTGGTGACGTTGGCTTGGACTGCGGCTCGGCTGGTTCTCGTGGGTGATGTTTGGCTGGGAATCGCCGGGACGTTGGCGATTTATGAAGTTTG
>BMAC01001353.1:22223-39847 GCA_014905375.1 Phtheirospermum japonicum
TAGAAGGACTGGAGTGCAGTTTTTAATTATGTTTTGGGGATGGATAGTGGTTAATGGAAATCAGGGGGCTCAATTGAAAAGGTGGAAAGAGGCTGGGGGTTCAATTGAAAATTTTGGGAAAGTGGCTGGGTAATAAAGGGAAGCCCAGCCCTTGAGGCATAACCCGTCTGCGCTATGACGATGGTTTGGGAATTCGTTTGGGTTTGACGGTTGGTCTGGGAAAATTGGTGGAAGAGATAGTTGGAGAAAAGGCCATTGATCGGCTGCCGAAAACAAGATTGTGTTCTTCGGAAAAAAAAAATAGAATAACAAAAGGGGGATTTACCTCTTGCGGCCGTACACTGTGAAACAAAAAAAAAAGACTGCAATTGGTTGGATTCTTTATAAACTAAAGATGGTCTTTAATTTAGGAAAGTTAGGGTAGGGTCTTGGTGGGTTATGGCTAGTATTTGGGCTTCGATTGGGCTCGTTTTCATGTCCAAAATAAAAATGATCCACTAGACGACGTAAAATTAAAACTAAAATAATTCCGTGAACGACCCAATAGTATTTTAAATTATATAAAAAAATAATAATAATAATAATCATAATAATCTTAGTAATCGAGAATATTTCATAGACGACTTAATAGTAATTTAAATAAATAATTAAATTACTAAATAATTATAATATTTTCTTAGAAATTGATAATATAATTTTATTTGAAATTGAACTATAAATTCACTTAATTAGAGTTCTTAGGTTATTTAAAACTAAAATCTATTAATTTGATTATAATGAGATTTTTAAAATAATTTTTAGATACCTTATATAGAATACAACTATAATATAATAGTCTCTAAAATTGAGGTATAATATATTAAACAATCGCACTAGAAATTTTTATTATATAGAGTTTATTAAATCATTTAGAACTAAAGTATAAAATAATTTATAGTGACGAGATTGGGACTAAGATTATTTTTAAATGCATGATTGTAATTAAAAAAAAAAATATATGCATTGGATGTATGGATGTTACACATCTTTTCTTCGCAAGAAAGAAAGAGATTTTTGTTTAAATGCAGAAGTTTCTTTTGGGACGATCCTTATCTATCCAAGCGTTGCAAGAATGGCCTTTTTCAAAGATGCATACCGAACGAAGAGAAGATTGGTGTGTTAAAATTTTGCCATGATGAGGGAGGACATTTCGGAAGCCAGAAAATGGCCTTCAAGGTCCTCCAAGACGGATTTTACTGGCCCTCATTATTCGCCGATGCACACCAATATTGCAAGACATGCGATAGATGCCAATGGTTGGAAACGATAGGAAAGAAGGATGATATGCCCTTGGTACCCAATCAAGTGATCGAGATATTCAACATATGGGGCATCGATTTCATGGGAACTTTTCCGAGGAGTGGATAGTACGAGTACATACTCATAGGAGTCGATTATGTGTCGAAATGGGTGGAGACAATTCACACACGAAAGGTTAACTCTGAGATTGTTCTCAAGTTCATCCAAGAGAACATTTTCAGCCGATTCGGAGTGCCAAGAGAAATCATAAGCGATTGGGGTAGTCATTTCTGCAACAAAGCTTTTAATCGACTGATGAGTAAGTATGGGGTGCGTCACAAGGTGGCAACCCCTTACCACCCACAAACCTCGGGACAAATGAAGACGAGCAACAGGCAAATTAAGGCCATTTTAGAAAAAACCGTGAAACCAAACCGCAAAGACTGGGCAGCAAAATTGATTGATGCATTGTGGGCTTACCATACAGCCTACAAAACAGTGTTGGGCATTATCCCATTTCGGTTGGTTTATGGATAAGCTTGTCATCTTCCCGTCGAATTGGAGCATCGTGATGAATGGGTAATTCGTACATTGAATCTTGATTTAAATGAGGCAGGGGGGGTATAGAAAGCTTGAACTAAGTGAATTGGAGGAGATTCGAAATGACTCATACGAGACGGCGTGGGCGAGCAAACAAGAAATGAAAGAAACGCATGACAAGAAGCTCACCCATAAAAACTTGGAAGTCGGTAAGTTAGCCTTGCTCTTTAACTCTCGTTTCAAACTCTTCCCAGGAAAGTTGAGATCGAAGTGGAGCGGTCCATTTTTGATTACCGATATCAACGAATTTGGAGCCGTAACTTTACTCGATGAGAAGATTAATACTACCTTCCAAGTCAACGGCCATCGAGTGAAATTGTACCACGGAGGTGCTACTTCTCAAAAGGACCATGAAGTGGTGATACTCCATGACCTCCCTCAAGAAAATTGAAGCTCGACTAAGGTACCGTCAAGCATAAGACGTTAAGCATTGCACTTCTTGGGAGGTAACCCAAGTTCTTCTCCTTTCTTCTCTTTTCTTCTCTTACTATCTAACATTTGTATATATATGTATATCCGTCTTCTTAGAATATTTGGCAGGTGCATTTGCGAGTTCAGAAACGAGGAACGAGTTTTCCAGGACTGACCGATCGGAGACCTACATGTAACCGGTCAGACTACTCTGATGAGTTGTCCGATCGAAGGAGAAAAGTGACTGATCGGACGGTAGGTGCGAGAGAGCTAATTTGGAAGGAATATTGCCATGCAGAAAAGACAAAATCTGGTAAGAAAATCTCGCAATATTCACTGAGGTAAGGGGATCATTATTTATGGGTTTTGATCTTGTGAAAAGCTAAGAAAATATCTTCTTTCCCTAATCTCGATTCTAATTGATTCTAAAATCTCCTTCTTCCTCCACTCTCAAACCCTATATAAACCTATCTTCAAGTCTTTAATCTCCACACCAGTTCCTCTTCTAATCTCTAATATACTCGAGTCTCAAAAGCATTCAACACGAACCATGAACCATCATAACAACGTCGGTTATGGATGTGTGGCTCGGAAGAAGTACGAGGATACCGTCGAGAAATTGGAAAATGAATTAGAAGAGTATCGCCAAAAGATCCACCAACTGCAAACTGACCTCCATGAATTTCTCACCGAAGAGGTCGCTCTAACCAAAAATATCGAGCGCCTTCACAACATTCTGGACGATGCGGATGCCGAGATCGTGCGACTGAAGGGCAGGATCGTTGACCTTGAAGAGCAGGTGGAAGAACATTATGAGTTGGCATTTGGACACATTCCACCCCCTAAGTAGTCCAATAATCCTTTGATTGAGAGAACCTTGTTACTCTAAAGTGGATTGATTTTAAGCATGTTATTGCAATAACGAGCATTTTTGCTCGATAATTAAATAAATGACTTTTGGCTGTGGATTAGATTGTTCGTACCTAAATTTCATTTGTGAATTTTTGCAGGGTACCGTAATAATAATAATAGTAATAATAATTAATATACAAAAAAAAATAGAAAAAGAAAAAAAAATCGAAGAACAGTGCAGACCTGTCGGTCAAGGACCTCGTCCGACCTCACAAAGCCTACTGGAACACAGTCCGGTCGAACCAAGACACTGACCGATCGGACGACTGCGCAGTATATAAAATAGCAGTTGGCCCATTCATAAATTTTACCCTAACCCTCCAATTTTTCTCCCTTGCAGAGCAAAAACTCACGAATTCACTCCTCACAACTTCACCACCCGAAAAATTGAGAGCATCAACGCGTCCGATCGGAGACAAAATATACCCAATTACATCTGCCCGGAGAATTTTGGGATTAATCACAATTCCTTCACATCATGCCAAACTTCACCAAATCCTCCAAACACGGAAACCTCAAGGTATAATTGCTGAAACTCGAGCTTATTGAATTATTTGGGGCATTGAATTGCAGGTTTTTTGGTGATTGGAGTTTGGTTTTACAAATTGAGCTTGAACTGGTTGAGTTTCTGAGGCGCACAGTAGGTGTTCGATAAAATTCCTAAGAGAACTACTGTTGCTTCTTGTGAATTTTTGAATCCGTCATTACATCTTCCTCTCGACAAAGACGTGGAAAAACTTCTAACCGAGTGCCGAGCAAACTCGGGGAGGGTTGTCCCATTTTGACCTCAAGGACGAATGTGAGAATACGCTCTAAAATCCTTGATTAAGCGGGATGTCTACCACCCCCGATTCATCAACCTACAATTCTGGGAGGAGAAGGTCAATATAGGGGATAAGACAGCGGAGAAGTTCGTTAAGGGAATCGGGGCACTCAGACTAATGAAGTGGGCCGATGTTAATCAACCCGGGTATCGCACTCTTATGCTCGAGTTCTTCACGACGTTCAATTCACTCGCCGATGGATCCTTCGAGTGTCATTTCCGAAACCAAATGTTCCACACTTACAAGAGTGACCTCGACGAAATTTTTGGAATTGATAGCCAGAGAGGGCCAAATGAGGGATATGAGCTCGACGACTAAGACAAAAGCACTTGGTGGACCAAGCTTTCTGGAGCACCACCGGAACCCGGGTGCCCCTTCAATTCGACGTCCTTGCGGTCAAACGCCGTCTATCTCATGTACAAGTTCTTTATGCAAATTATCTTGGATAAGGAGGACGCCGCACGGATTTCGTTCACTGAGTTGAAGGCATTGTGGATTGCGTACCACCGAGGCAACACAAACATTTATCCACTCTTAATCTTGGCAATCGAAAATGTCTAACAAGTGCGAGAAAGAAAAACGACAAAGCTTACTTTGGGTGCTTTTATCACCGAGCTGGCACGACACCACGGTTGTGATCCTTATGACGACAACATCATGTACCCAAGTGTGGCAAATGATGGTTGAGAGTCGGACGGTTAATGGCCGAAACGTAGCTATTCTGACGTTTATGTTGACTTCGAAGAGGCTAATAGACAAAGAAATCGAGAATACCGACAACGACAATGCCGATGATGACGACATGGATGAGGAGGAGGTGAATGACAACGAGAATGCGGAAGACGATGGGGACGAGAACTCAAAAGATGAAGACGGAGAAGATGGGAATACCGGTTCCCGAGCTAACAATCATGGAGAGTATGGGGACGGCGTGTACTATTCGGACGAGGAGTGGTAGCAGCAGCAGGATTTTCAAGCGCGCATGATGGATCAAATGGGGCAATTGAGCCTCTATAAAGAAGAGCACGCGAGAAACGCTCGACAGGATGCTTGGGCAGCACGTGAGGAGGCTAGGGAAGAGGCACGGTATTTTCGGAGCACATTATTTATGATGAGCAAAAATTGGGCGGAAACTAATCAGAATCTTGCTCGGTTGACCGGAAGCGTAGAGGCGAATCATAGATACCTCATTATGATTGACGAGCGCCTCTTCTGCCTCGAGCAACGCTACCCACCTCCACCTCCGGTTGACATGGACCAGTAGGCGGGCCCATGCCCCACTATCTGTATCACCACTCTATCCACCTTTTTACTTACTTTCTAAGATATTTGCTATTTATTCGGATTTGTTTGATTTATTATTATTTCTTTTTATGTTTATGTCGGGATGACTACTGTTAACTCTTGGTTTATTTATTTGCATGCTATGGTTCTGTGCACTTTTGAATTTCCCATGTTCATGTTCGTATTATAGCAACCAGGAGTTTGCTTATTCTTTCTAAAGGGTGGGTGGGAGACTGTACTGCAGTCCGATCAGAGATACAGGTTGACCAATCGGAATAGACCCTAATGTACTATAGTCCGATCGGAGATACAAGGTTGACCGATCGGACCGTGCACAACTATCTGGTCTCCGGGGTTTAGAGTCCATGCATGCTTAGTTCGAACCATTTTTGGTAACATAGTCACAATTTCGTAACAAAATGCTAGTCAACCAATTAATTACGTCAACTTTTGTTGAATATTTTCCCATGCTTATTTGTGTTTGTACTGGCAAGCCTGTCGAAATCGTGTATTATGTGATATGATGTTAAGAATATTTTGAGCTTGTTTTAGTGCAATGTTTTTCAAAAACTACTTATATATATATAAAATAACACTTCGTCATTAATAATTTTGCGAAACTTTTTAAACTCGATCACCTTGTTTTCAAAAGTGTGAATTAAACCCTTGTAAGAAGCCTTGTGTTTTTATCAACATTTCATGTTGTGATTCGATAAGTGTTTTGAGAAGATTCTTAATCGCATGTGTACATTGGGTTTTTGAAAATGACGATAGGCACATATAAAACCCGTTTCTGGCCTTATTCATAAATAAAAACCACTAAAAATCCCTAATGTGCACCCTCAAGCATTTATTCCATCTCATTGTTAGCCACGAGCATTATTGTAGCTCTTATTTTGTTTAAGCTTGAGAGATGAGAGTTTTATTTATCAATGGTTAATGAGATATGACGATTTCAAGGTAGCAATTAGTGGTATTCTTAAAAAAAAAAAGAGAGAGATTAACGGGGCTTAAGTTCATAAGAGCATCTAGATAAATAATAATAATAATAATTCGTGTTTTGGGGGTTGAAAATAGCCTTAGATATAAAAGGCTAAAAATATTGGTATATGGTTGTTTGGGAAGAATGAGGAGCAAAGTTCTCTCTATGATTAAGTTTTAGATTGAGTGAGTTATTGATTGTGTTTGTCCGCAAGTTAGCCACACATCTTTATATATGACATACCTTACCAAAGAGCCTACATTACAACCCTAAAAAGTCCTAATCCGATTCTTGATTAAATGTGCACACTTATGCGATGAATGAGTCTTTGATTTTCACGAGTCGTTGAATGCATAATTATGACGATCCGAGCATATACACTTACATGTTGAAAAACACGAGCGAATGAGTGTACCATGATATATTTCCCTTTTGTGAGGATGCATTCTTTCGATCTCAAGGTGAAACAGTAATACGAGTTAGCTTTTTGGTTTTCGGCGAAAGTGTTTATAATTTCAGAAATAAACTATATGCACAACATGACTCTTAGCTCTAACTACTTTCACTACTCTTGATTTTGATTCTTTCATTTGTTCGAGGATGAACAAACCAATTAAGTATGGGATGGTTGATTCGTACGTTTTTGTTACGAATCTGTACATAATCGAGTCATATTTGAGTCTTCTTATTATCTTTTTCGGGTTAAGACTAGGTTGAATTGCATCGTTTTGCATTCTTTGTCTCCTTACTTAACTTTCCAACTTTTTGATCTCTAATCGGTTGAAATGGGAGTAATTCTTTATTTTTCTCATACAGCTAGAGCATTCGGTGGATCCAAAGCACAAAGATAGAAGAAGAGACGCTCAAAAGTAGCCCAAAGGACACCCACCGATCGAACAGTGTATATCTCCGATCGGACTGACTGATGAAGCGTACACCGGCCGGGCGAACTGGTCCACCGATCGAAGCCACGGGCAGTAGCCTTCGTCCGATCGGACAAGTATGTTACGCATGCAGATCTCTTGGAAATCTTCAGTTACGAAACGGCCAAAGCTTGTTTAAAAACTACATAGGAGGCTAGGGTTCAGAAAAAATTCAGCTGGGGAGACTAGGCTAGAGAAGCCATCATCCATCCGAAAGGTAGAGAGATTTGACACATCTCTCATACCTCTAGCATAAACCCGTACGACACCATATCACGGTTTGATTCGTAGCAGCCATCATTCATCGTTGGAATTCTTTGTTCGTGACAAGCCTAGGGATTCTACGCAAGTCTCGGAGTGAGCTCGTTATCATCATCGCTCGTTGAAAGTAGTTCAACGAATAGTAGTTTCTGAACTCGTAATCTTGTAGTATTCATAGTGGTTTGATTTGGGATATGTTATGACTAGTTTGTGAACGTGTTAGATAATGTTTTATTGATAGCTTGTTAAGGTATTGGAGATCAGAATTCTTGTTATTGTGTTTTGGGATATTGCTATTTGATTGGGAATGAAATTGTGATTGGTTATTTATATTCCTTGAAGCATTTTTGTATTGTGTTTTGCATGTAATTGTTGTGTTTTTCCTAGTAATTTTAGTTAGAATTTTATGTTGATTTTAGTAGTTTTTTATAGAATTTTATTAAGTTTTTATGTGGTTTTTCTTGTTTTGTTAATTCTCACTTGACTTGTTAATTTTATACTTTAATGGGTTAATTGGTTCAATTACCTTGAGGTTCGGGGTAATTCTTGGGTTTTAATAATTGAAGTTCTCTTGTAATAGGTGGCTTAATGATTTTAAAATCAAACTAAGGCATGGAGGCCAAAACTCAAGCCCAGCCTCGTCTAGTTTCATGCCCGAATTTATGCCCAGCTCAAGCTTAAAAAGAGCCAACATTCTAGAATGGTGGCTTGGCCTTGCCTAGGCTCGCCCATTTTCAAGTTCGAAGGAGCCACTAGACCAGGCATGAAAACAGGCAGCAATTAGGCGCCCAAAACGCAGCCCGATTCCTCGCCCAGGAGCGCCTCTTTCCATGCCCGATTCCTCGCCTAGCGTCGTCTGCCCGTGCCCACAGGTTTGCCCAGCTTCGCCCATCCCAGCGCCCGGAAGCGCCCACAGGTTCGCCCAGCTTCGCCCATCCCAGCGCCTGGAAGCGCCCACAGGTTCGCCCAGCTTCGCCCCTTCCAGAGCCTGGAAGCGCCCAAAGTTTCACCCGGCGTCGTCCACTTTCATGCCTGGAGCCATTTCCTGGTCAAAATCCGGAAATTAAGCTTTCTAAAGCCCAGATTGACCATTTAGGCCCAAGGAAAATGAGTGTAAATGGATTAGGACTCTCATTTTGTAGAGTACCACTAAAATTTCCCAAACTTGCATGGTTTTGGAATGTTTTCTCTCTCTTGTTCTTAGTTTAATTTTTCAAGCATTCCTTGGGTTTGTAAGCTCAAGATGAATCCAAACACTCCTTTGGATTAGCACCTTCATTGTAATTCAAGCTTTGGATTCTCCATTTAATTTTAGTAAGCTTTCCTTTTAATTTCAAGCTTTGAATCCAAATACTCCTTTGGATTAGCACCTTCATTGTAATTCAAGCTTTGGATTCTCCATTTAATTTTAGTAAGCTTTCCTTTTAATTTCAAGCTTTGTTCTTCATTTCCATGCTTTTTCTTCAATTATGCTTTTTGTCTTAGCTACTTGATTTCATGATGAAACTTGTGAATTGATTATGGATTCTAGTTGAGTGACACACCTAGACTATAGATCGGGTCCTTGATCATCATGACTTTGAGTTTTACTTATGCTTTATTTTGAATTAAATTTCCATGCATAGTTTTAAATTGAATCTTAGATCTACTCTTCGTTTCTTGTTATTTTTACGAAAGATTTGAACTTTTACGTCAACTTTTATTGCTCTTTACTTTGGTGCTTTCGATTTTTGTCAATTTGCATTATTTGAGTTTTCATGCATGGTTGTACCTTGTGCATGCATGGTAGTACATGGTGAAACTTTGCATTCTCTTGCTTTCTTTCTTTATTGCTTTGCATTTTCAATTAAGGCATACGACCGAGGCATCCGACCAACTTGTCATTTCAATTTCTAGTTTAGTTTACTATTTTTAATTGCATTATTTTCGGGTTTCTATCATCTCTTGAGCTTGAAACACGTTGAAATTTGCAAATGGATTGAAGTCCGATAATACCAAGCCATGAACTCGTTGAATTATTTCAACACCACAAAAACTATACAAACAAAATGGCACCGTTGCGACACGGCTTGGTTAAGGTCTTCAATTTAATTGTTGTTTCGGTGTGTTTTTAGCTTTCTTTGTTATTTGATGTTTTCTTTGAGTGTATGCTAGGTCGTCACTCGCTTGGCCACGAACTATTTCCTTATACTTCTAATCCCGACCRATTACGACGCATTCGACMCCCGTTWCTTCTTGATTCTTCTAWGACGWCCAATCATCCGGGCCCATTTCTCGACCCTCACGGGAAATCACCCCGGGTTGATCCTCAAGCTTCTACCTCGACCGAGCCCGGAGTTCATGAGGAGCCCATTCCSRKTTYCATGACYGGGCCTTCYATTYCCATTCCCCCRCCGCCKCACGASCAMTCGCWTGRWTWTCAAGGGAGTGGKTTTACCACTCATGAGCACGCCACGGGCCAACACCAAGGTATTGCTTCTTACCCTCATTCTTCTMAWGGYGGYTTTKTTCCCAACWTGGGAGGGCATGRTGCAAACCATGTTGGGAATGGTGGTGGTTTGGTTGGCAAGGGACACGTGGGAGGGCATGGTGCAAACCACGTTGTCCCCGATTCTCATGGCGTTCGTCAACCCGGCATGGGAAGGCATGGTGCAAACCATGTCGGGTCTAATGTTCTCTCCGAAGCTTTCGATTCCTTCGATGATCAAGGAGCCCCGGATCACGTTCCTTATGGCTATGGTGCTCCTCACCATTCTCCGAATGTACGAAATCCGACCCCGAATGTGAATCCGAATGGTTATGGTGGTGATCCTGATTTTGGTAACGAGTTTGGAATACAAGATGACGAGCTCGAGGAGTATGCTTTGTTTGGTGGTTACGATCTGAATGCTCCACTCATTCCGCCCGTCCGTACTATGAGGGAAGTGAGCCAAGCCTTCGTGGGGGAAATTGTTTCTTCTTGTATATCTCTTCCCCCCGAAGTGATGGCTATTGATATTCGTTCGCTTGATTTTGCTCGCCTTCCTATTTTTCACGGGTTCGCAAAGGAGGATCCACTCCAATTCATCCGGCAATATCTATGGCATGTCTCGAGTTTCCACCGCCCGAATATGATGAGTTTGGAAAATCTTCGCCTCCGTTGTTTCTCGTATGCTCTTCAAGATAAGGCATTATCGTGGTTTATGGGTCTTTCTTCTAACTCGACTCGCACGTGGGATGAGCTCGCGAGGGTTTTTTTCAATCATTATTACTCTATGGAAAAAACGGCCGACATGCAAGTTAAAATTATGTTATTGTGAGTGATAGTCAGTGTTTGAAATAATCTCGTAAGACGTTTAGAGTTAGAACCGTTGGTGATCTTGGGTTGTTTAAGGTGTTCAAACATAGTTTGTTATAGTTGATGCATTATTAGATGAAAGCATGTTCATGATCGTTGGTATAATTAGGAGAAGTTCTTATTTGGTTCACACCCTTTACTTTTCTTATAACTTTTCGAGAGGTTGACACCCTCGAGACAAGAGGAGTTTCGTTTTTAAATTTATGGAAGTTGAATCATTTCCAAAACCCGAATTGATCGTGTGTTTTAGATAGAATTTGTGATATTAGTATAATAAGCATCATTAAATCTGATTCCCATTCCTCGAGAGATCGACCCGAGTTAACTTACCAGTCTACAAGTGACGCCGTTCTCTTGCGGGCGAACTTAACTCCTTTTCAAATGTAGACGCGTATTGTTTGACGTGTAATTAATTTTGAAAGGAACCAAAAAGTTCGGCTCAATGATCATTATGATAGCTCGGTGTGATGAGATGGGTTATCCTGGATAATGATATGGTGTCTCGATAAGCTAAAAAGGTAATTTGTCTATGATTTATGCTTATGTTTTTGTGGTTTTTTAATCTTTTTACATATTCTACCTGATTTCGTACCTCAATCATCCAGAATATGGGGGACTAGCTGATACGACACTAAATATTCATGCTGGTATTTATGGTAAGCGACCTCATTTCTAGGAAGGAGCATTTCTTCCAAGAGGTGGGTGAGCTGGTTTTAAGAGTAGCGACCTGAAGTATGAGGATGAGTTCTCATATAGGGTCGCGACCTCTTATGATTTTGTTAGCTTGGCGTTATATGGTAGCTCGATAATGGGATTTGTAAATATTAGGCCCGAATGGGCTAATATGGATGGTATTGTGGGGTCCCGACAGACTGTATTGAAAGAATCACAGGCCCAGGCCTATTCTGGTTATTTAAGCAAGAGATTTATTATTTATGGGAACTTAACATACAGGAGAAATCCTAAATCTAAGTCTATCATGGTATTTATGGAATTATGGTGGGTGAAGGTCTAGCTTGGGGAACACTTCTCTTGTCTATATAAAAGGGGTGCATGCCTCTCTTTATTCTAAGTTGTTTTATCACGATTTGGGCACTCGAAATATCTCTCAGGCTAAAATGCAAAATTAGTCCATTAACTTTATGGACTTGCGAAAAAAAGTCCACCAAATACAGGAGTTGCAATTTTAGTCCACTAATTAAAATAAATTCACACATTCAGTTCAGAATCAGACTGAATGTGCGACTTTATTTTAATTAGTGGACTAAAATTGCGGCCAAAATCCCAATTTCAGGTCAGAATTTGATTGAATGTGCGACTTTATTTTAATTAGTGAACTAAAATTACAACCCCTGTATTTGATGGACTTTTTTTCACAAGTCCATAAAAATAATTGAATAATCTTGCATTTTAGCCTATCTCTCACATTCGCTGACTTAAGCATCGGAGGACCTTCGCCGGGGCCCTCCACCGTCTTGGCTGAAGGTGTTGTTTTGTAGGATTAGTAGGTTTCCAGGAGGCTTTCTGGAGATCAACTCGGTCGCTGTGACGTAACTGGAAGTTATTCAAGTCGTTGATCTCAGATTTGAGGTTAGTGCCCCATATTCTTGGTAACCAATCCTGTTGGTTTTATCACTGATAATAAATAAAACTCCGACCTTCAATTTGTTTTCATATACATAAAACACAATGACAAGAAGTCTGTAAAAGGAAGCCCTAGATGACGAGTCAATCTTCACCTTGAAAAGCAAAGTCAAGATCATCCGCATTAGAGTCGATATCTGGAGAGTTTGGTTTTAGCAAAGTAGAGTATGAGCTAGAAGAGCTTAGTGATAAAAAACGAATAATGCAAATTTTCTTCAAAAATATAAAATTGACAATTTTCGTGTATGCAACAGTAATTTAGTCAATCACACGAGCATAAAATACATATGACTCAATAAGATTATAACTTCGGTATTTTAATCAAATTTAAATTTTTTAAAAATAAATAAATAGTAGATTTTTCCAAAAAATTATTCCATTATAACATTTAGAATGGACAGGTAATACTAACCTACTTTAAAAATAACTGATAGAAACAGTTAACAATAAAACAGACAGATAAAATCTGCCTCATTCTGAAACATTTAGTCGAATTGGTGAGTGTCTGGGTACGGAACTCTAGAGGTGGCTCCCCCTCTTGGCACTTAACTCCTGAAGGACTCTAGAGGTGGCTCCCATGCGTAGCACTTAGATTCCAAGCCAAATGTACTCCCATAAACATAGAATGTCGATCAAACATCGATCCACACATTTATCCTCACCATAAATGGTGACACTCTGATAGGCCAAAGACTCAGTCGCCTTATTCCTCCTAGTTGGCTCAACGTTCCTTTAGCTATGAAATTTAAACCTAGGGTACCCAATCTATGACCCAAATCCTGTTGTTGTTTTTGACCCAACTAAGAAAATTGGAATAGGCACCACGAGTAGTTAAGAAAGAACCACATGCAACCTGTTCGATTGATTGCTGAAACTACTCATTCCGGACAAATAGTACCAGTTGACAGTAACAATCGATAGTAGATAACTAATAACAACAATCAATAATGATACAGCAATAGAGTTGATAACATTAACCGTCAATAACAATAACCATGAATAACAATTGATTATGGATCATAATACTCATAAGAGGTAATCACAAGAAAATCAAATAATGTTCAAATTGAAAAACAATTATTATGATTATTTTGTTCATTTTTCAGAAACTGGATTGATTGGATGTCTGCACATGCAAACATATTATGTTAAAATCTTATATAATAAAGGCATATATACAAATCAGGTTATTCTATAACACTCCTTAAAAATGATGAGATTATAAACGCGCATTTTGTTCAACTATGTTTAGTCGGTCAATCCAAACGAGACAAGTATAAATAATTTAAATAGTTTCTCTTCCAAAACTTTGATTTTTAGTCCTTCTTAAAATGATCCCAACATCAAAATCCACAAATCCAACCATCATAAGCATCAAATCATGAACAAATGTTAATAAATTTATATGCGATATAAGTATGAATGTAAGACCTTTCATTAAAATCTTATTGAAAATCATATCACCCACAGATAAGTACAAACAACAAATTATGAATTAGAAATCTTGAAATTCCCAAGTTAAATAAGCTTTACTCACCATCATTTAAATTCTTTGCAAAATCAAGCATATTGTTAATGCTGCTTTACGTGGTTCCTAATCTCGTACATGCAATGTCTCGACACGTCCGTATAAAAGCCAATATAGTCTCCTGAAATATAATGTAATTATAAAATAAATATAAAATATATATTAAAGTGATACTTAAGATCCTAAAACATTTGGAAGAGAAAATAATAATTTTTAACACATAACAGGATAATAGGAATGCTCGGGTCTCAGTTCCTTAAATTTGAAAGTCAAAGGACAAAGTTGTAATTCTGGATAT
Organism: Phtheirospermum japonicum; assembly: GCA_014905375.1. Lineage (NCBI taxonomy): Eukaryota > Viridiplantae > Streptophyta > Magnoliopsida > Lamiales > Orobanchaceae > Phtheirospermum > Phtheirospermum japonicum. The sequence goes on from BMAC01001353.1 coordinate 36,506, forward strand.
GCCATGCATAGGAGAATGTTATAGTTAGGCTACGGTTTGAATTTGAAGTTATTCGGAAGTTTTTTGGCCCATGTTGGCTCGAAAATAAAAAATTTATACGTTTTTAGAAAATCAATAATGTAATTGGGGTCAAAATGAGATTTTCAGAACTTATGAGAAGTATAGTGGGCCAACCTAGTATTTTAAAGAATATGATCTTGGGGAAAATTCGTGAAAACTAAAATTTCAATTATTGAGGATTAATTGAAACTTAGAAGGGTCAAATTGAAGTTTTTAGAATCTTCAATGGGGTCTAAAATTCTACATAATTCTCAAAAGTCAACCCATGAATTATTAACCCATTTCATTTCTACTCCAAAACTTTAAACCTAAAATTCTACACATCCTTCCCATCCCGACCAACCACCACAGAGCCTGAGACCACCCTAACTAACGGTCCTTGATACGACATCAAAAATCGACTCGACTATACAAGATAAGAAAGCAACGAAAGGCCTAGAAGATTTTAGGTCCCGGCATATATGGTAATAATGTTTTATGGTTATTATTGAATTATGGAAGATAAGAATCTTAGTATGGGAGTATTTCCTTATTTTTGATATTGAGTATAATTAGGATATTTAATCCCACCTTATGAAAGAATCCTATTAGCTGGTGGACAAGTCTCAATAATCTTATAAATAGGGGGTTCAGGCCCTTATTTTACAAGCTTGATAACTTAACTTCAACCTCTCTCTCCTCTCTATCATGGAGCTCATATTATCCTCTCATCTTTAATTATCACGGATCACGGAGCTTACGGATTTTATGGCGAGCTCTCCTCTAGGAGATCTCCTTTATGAGAAGCGAGCTCTTATACAGGTGACGAGGACCCTAGATTTGGAACACGTCTCTTATCTCTTGTTTATACAAATAGGACACGTACCTCACTTTTTACTCTACATTGATTTTATCTTATATTATAAGATCTTTTGCACTATTGAGCTCTCGCACATCTCTCTCGAACATTACCTGACTTAAGCGTCAGAGGGCCTACGCCGGGGCTGCCTGGCTTAGGTTCTATTTTTCAGGTTAATCAGGCCGCCAGGAGCTTTCTGGAGATCTAACAGGTCGCTGATCACATATTCAAGGTCAGTACCATCTATTCTTCAGGCACTAATTTTTTTGTTCGCATCGAGTGGCGGTATCTGTCGGAATACGAGGGACATCGAGTTCTTGAGCGAAAGAAGTGAGTTTTCACATAATTTAAATCATTAATAAGGATGGATGGTAAAGGGGGACTCACAAAACGACCAAAGTGAAAGATGAATTTATGTATCCTCCTTTTAAAATTGGACATATTACAATCATGGGTTATTTATGGCATGATATGGTGAGGCGATTAGGTCGCGTGGCAACCAAACGCATTAAGATCACCAAATATTTAATATTGGTCTTCCTTCAGCTCGCCTCACAGAGTAGAGCAATTATATGTGTTTTGATGCACATGTTCATGGAGGATTAATTGTTAGAATGAGGTGACCAACAAGCCAACTTGTGGCTGTGGTCTGACCATTCTCTTGTAATACAATCGGTTTTTTATTCGTAATAATATCTTTTATACTTATTGGCATTCCATATCTTTTATCCCTTGCTAGTTACATAGGTATGGTCCTGATGAAGTTATTTTATTACGGTGGATTGGTCTAGCAGAACCGTGAGATAATCCAGCACGTAATGTAACTCGTCGAACTTGTTCCTAGTCAAAGGGTTACGCCAAAATGAGGGTACAGGCCTTTCCCATAAAGACTAGTACTTAATGTATGTGGACCGCATCTCATCGGTCACGGTGTCTGGACATCGACATACATAAGTAGGTGCTCATAGGATGAGTTCACTGAACTCCCTCGCCTAGAAATCTCTAAGTGGTTCCCACTCATCGAGTAGATGATTACTATGGTATAGCGTACAACATTAATCCTTTAGACCCAGACCTCACCGTGACTTCACTAGAGGACAGGCTATGTTGTGACCTATCTCTGTGTCTCTTTGGAGGACAATCAAAAGGGGCAACGTTCGCATAGTTTGGAATCTAGTGGGAAGTCTGTGCATGGTGGTAGGGGATTCGGACGCATGATAAGTCATGGATGTCCTGTGTGTTCTGATGGTTGATAAGTTTGTGAGAAATGATTTAATTCCAATGGGGTTTTTGATTTAAAATTGGGTCGGCCCAATAAGCCTTTTTAAAGTTATTGGGGCGGTGCTATTTTAAATTAAAAGGCTTGGTTTTGTTTTTTATTTGGGCCGGCATATTGAGCCCATGGGCTTGTGCCTTTTATAAAAAAAAAAAATTAAAAACAATAATAAAAAGGGGTAGAGTTTGGTTTTTAATAGAGACGGAAAAAGAAGAAAAAAAAAAGAAGCAGAGCACACGAAAAATTTTTCGAAAAAAGTTTGAAACCCTAGCACCGAAAACCCTACTCCCAGCCGTCCACCTCCAGCCGCCGCCGCTTGACGCCGGTCGCCGCCACACTGAAACGTTCGGTTCTCGTAATTTCCCCGTTGTTCTCAATCTCACGACGAGACTAGTGCATCGTTGCGAGTACGTCGGGTAATACGGTGTTTGACATCGATATGCCGGAGACGCATCGCGCCGTGTGCAGCCGCCGGACCGCCGCCGAGGACGCCTCTGGCGTAGCCTGCTGCCGTTTCGTCGCCGGAGCGCCTGCCGCTGCTGTGTCAATCCGGAGTTGCCGCAAGCCGAGCCGCCTATTGCTGTGCCGTTCCGAACGCCGCGTCGCACCCGACTGTTGCCGTGCCGTTCCGAACGCTGCGCCACCGCCGCCAGCGCGCAGCACCCGACTGTCGCCGTGCCATTCCGAACGCTGCGCCACGCTGCCATCGCGTCGCACCCGACTGCGTCGCATCCGTCCCCGCGCCGGAGTTCTCCAGCCGACTCGCTGCTCCCCGACAGCGTCGCTTCCGTCCCCGAGCAGTTGCCGCAGCCGAGCCGTCTGCTACTGTGCCATTGCTGCCAAGCCGGAGTTCCAGCCGTTCCGCTCCCCGACAGCGCCTCTCCTGCTGTCTCCTTGTCGCCAGAATTCCAGCCGTTTCGCCGTAGCCGCCTACCGCTTCGTCGCCGGAGCTCCAGCCGCATTGCTCCTCCGCCGTGCCGTGAGGTGACGAAAGCTGTTCCTGAAATGTATATATGTGTGCTGTGTATAATATATATATATATATATATATATATATATATATATATTATATATATAATATATATATATATATAGTATATATATGATATATATGTGTGCTGTGTATGATATGAATATATATATATTATTAGAAGATGCATGCATGATA
>BMAC01001353.1:40423-64557 GCA_014905375.1 Phtheirospermum japonicum
ATCCTCGGAGTCTCTGGCCAGAGCTGATAGTGGGGTGTTTTAGAGAAATGTGTTTCTCTAAGTCACACACGAACGGATTATCTTGAACCTAGTATATGATATAATATGTATATACATATATGGTTAAAGTTGCATGCATGCTGATGTAGTGTATATATTTATATGTATATTGTTATAGTTGCATGTTGTATATATATATATATATATATATATATATATATATATATATATATATATTATATATGTGTGTATGTGATATGTGTATATAATATATATTATATATATGATTGATATATTAATATATATATATATAATTGTTATGTATATGTTTGGTATATTAAATAGAAACCGACCATTCTTATTCGATTTTATGAAAATCGAATTGTTTCATTTGTAAAGCAATTTAAAACATTGTTTGAATCAATTGAAATCTAAATGGGCCGTCGTCAATTGAATTCGATTCAAATTCCTTTTATTTAAAAATTTTTGTTTTCCGCTGCGCGACGGCACCATCAAATCCCAACATTAATTGGGCCTGAAAGGGTTAATTTATGAGCTGCCCGACATTTAACCCGGAGATGGTCAACTCAACGCTAGGAGGTCGCCAATATTTAATGATATAGATCAGGTTGTTTGTCCAATCATTCAGAGCAAGGTGATCGTGGAATTTTGCTACCTGAATGTAGAGAAGTCGCACAGTTGGATATTCGAGGAAAGGTAAATTTTCCTATGTCATCAATATGATTACGGATACGGTACATTCATTTAAATCTCGTAAAAGGGTGAGTTTTATACTTCCTTCATCTACATTACTTGATATTTTATCTCGGACCTTCGAGCACCAGGCTGATGGTGCTAAGCACCAAGATTCTCGCCCGCTTACGAAAGCAAGCCAGCTCATTGCACACAAGTGTTTCACCTATTGGCTCTACTTATTAATAACCTCGGTCTGCCTTGCATACCTCTTGCGCCATGACTTGCGATGGCCTAATCGCACAACTCTCAGATCTTGGGGTCAATCTCTCCCAACCTCTCATCCATCAACGCGACTTGATCACCTACATCGGTAATCTCCCAACAATGAACCTCGCCCATGCCCTCTATAATTCCTATTATTTTGGCTCGACCGTTTACAACTAAACTCGCGCTCATTTTTTAAGCGTGGATTGGAAAATTAATTTTCGTGTACCATAACGACACTGTCTCTTCTTAATGGTAAAGTGACAATATTTTGATAGCTACAAAATACTGTAAAAATACATACACGTACATTGTCCATGCTGTGACCACAGCTTGCGATCTCAGCTTTACTCTTGGGACCTCAGCTTTACTCTCGCGACCTCAGTTTTTTTATCAGCAGAAACCTTAGCCTGCCATATCGCCTTTATTCTGGCAATGCTATGACCTCATTCGACCTCAATACATAGAACAATATATGGATTTGTGGTTATGGATATGGTATGGCCCGAGGCTTCTATAGGTCGGCGATGAACGCGTACTTTATTATTATTTTTTGGTGATGAACGCATTGTGAATGCGTAATTTTGGTGATGTACACATTGTGAACGCATTATGAACGCATTGTGAACGCATTATGAACGCATTGTGAATGCATTATGGACGCATTGTGACAGAAGGACCTCTGATTGCAGAGCCGGAAGAGAAAGAATCAAAAAAGGATGAATTTTTTTCTGAACGCGTAATTTTGGCGTTGAACGCGTTATGAACGCATAATTGTGGCGATGAACACATTATGAATGCATTGTGAACGCATAATTTTGACGAGGAATGCGTACTTATTGATTTACATATTTTTCCATGTCCTGGAATATGTTTGACTTACATATTTTAGGATGATTGGGAGGGAAAATCTTTGATTTACATGTTTTCCTTCCGCTTTTTGAGTATGTTTGGCTTACATACTTTTTTATTATTTTCAAAACATGTTTGATTTACATGTTCTTAACATTCCTTTTACTGTAATGTGCATGTTTGATTTACATGCTCTTTGCGAACTCTGTGCTTTTTATTCTGTTTGATTGATCTTGCGACCTATGTGAAAATCAGCTTTACTTGACATTTCCTTTAACATGTTTCTCATAGATAACCTGGTTGCATTAAATTGGGGGGGGACTAAGTAGTTTCTTAGTTACCTTTGGTTTACTTTCATTATGTTCTTGCGACCTGATTATTTTGCCTTGTTCATATTATTTGAACATAGGGGACTGAGTGGTTTTCTCGAACACATGCGAACACATGTTGTTCATATTATTTTGCCTTGCTCATTATGTTCTTTCTAACCAACATATGCCGAAAGGACTCGCATAATCGCCCATCCATACTTTGCCAAATAGCTGGAATGTGCACAAGTGGCCAACTCCTTTCGCACCTCATCGAGTCTAGCTCATAATCGACTACCCAAGCTATAAACCATCTCTAACATAGCCTTTAGTTACCCGCCTCTGATCTGCATGCAATACCATGCTTACTTACAAACTAGGTCGACCCAACCCTAGGTCAGGTTAGACACCTGGATTGACCCATGACCTATTCTTGTGACTAATGTTGCCCACTGTCAGCATCCCTCATGAGCCATGGCTGACACCCTCGGGTCACCATAGAGCTGGAACTTCACAGATCCTTCCCCCTATATAATAGGCCTTAGAAAATATGCAAAAACCCACTGATAAACACTGCTTGTCTGTACAGGCACTAGTACCTCCTAAGCTTTTCAATGTCTAACTTCTTGCAAAACAAGACAAAGGCACATACAAGGCAATCTCTCAACATAAATGCCTAGAAATCTCTAAATGTGTGTCTCTCTCCCTTGTCTCGTACGATGTCGCACTATGTCGACGCCATTTACCCCGCAGAACTTGCTGACCTGCCGAGTTGTCATGCAAAGGGTGTAACGCCGGGAAATGTAGATAGATGTTTTTATGATGGAGGTTTTAATCGACCTATTTTAGGTCGATGATTGCTCCATAGCTACCTAATTCAAATATATACGTATTCTAATGGTTTTTTATAGGCCGATGCTTATTCAGGCCGACAAGGGCTTTTATCGTTCTTATGGTTATGAACTAACATCAAATACCCAGGTTGTTAAACATCTTGTTTCTATATGGATTTATGAGGCGACCTCCCCTTTTAGAAGGAGTAATCTTTTTTATAGAGGGGCGACCTATTTTGGGAGTGACGAGCTCTTGTGTGGGAGTGGTGAGCTCTCGTGTGGGAGTGGTGAGCTCTTATATTACTACAAAAAAATCCGGCAGTGCTGACGGCCAAATCCGCCAGGATTCTGTCAGTATATGAAATACTGACGACCTCCTGACAGATAATGGCCGCCAGTATTTTTGTGGTCAGGATTCCAGTATCCTGACGGGAAAATGTTCCTGCCAGGAATGCTAGCGGATTCCTTGACGGCTTTAACCGCCAGCATATGCCCGCCAGTATTCCTGGTGGTTTTATGAAAATTCGGTTTGGTTTTCGGTTTGAGAATTTCAAAAAAATGGTTAATTCGGTTCGGTTTTACAAAAAAAAAAAAAATCTGCTCGTTTCGATTTTAACTGAAATATAATTAAAAAATAAAAAAATATAATTTTTATATTACTTATTATAATTTTTTATCAATTCGTTTTGGTTCGGTTAATTCGGTTTTAACCATATTTTCGGTTTATTTCGGTTTGCAATTTTATAGAAATTTCGGTTTTCGGTTCGGTTTTTTCGGTTTTATACCGAATTTCGGTTCGATTCGGTTAGGAATTTTATACAAATTTCGGTTTCGGTTATTTTGGTTCGGTTCGATTTTTGGCCGAACCGACCGAATGCTCACCTCTACTGGCGTGTATACCCGCAAGGAAATCCTGGCAGATTGGCCGTCAACATTCCTAGCAGGTTTTGACGTCAGCATTACGCTGGTTTCCTGGCAGCAATTTGCTGTAATTTCCTTCAAAAAGTCTATTAATAAAACTTTTGATATATTAATTAACAATTAAATTAAAAATAATAAACAAATAAAATTTTAGATAATCCAAAATAAACTATCCACTAATAAAAAGAATCAAAACAAATCATTCAATAACTAAAAATCAATTAATCAATCGAATGTATAAAAAAACCCTGAACTATCCATCCATATCTAAATCTGACCACCATCCGGATCACGGGGAGGCTGAGTAGGAGGACGACGAGCCATGGCCTGAGCAACAGCTTCTTCAATCTGCTGACGGAGCATCAACTGGGAATGCTCCTGCTCCTCACGGATCCGCTGAATCTTCAGGGCCTGCTCCTCGCGGATCCGCTGAAGCTGCTCCTGCTGCTCCTGCACCTGCGTCTGGAGATGACGAACATCGGTGGTGGAGGTGGAAGAAGTACTGCAACTCTTCTGAGTCTTCCCGAAGCATCCAAGGCCATAGCGTCGACCCTTCCTATTCCTGACAACCTGTAGGTAGACTTCGTTCGGGTCTACCTGAGGGCTTCTATCATCAGACGACGCAGCACGCCTCTCCTCCAAAGCCCTCTCATAGTCCTCCTGATATCAAAAATTTCAGCTATTATTACTAAACAACTTTTATCAGATTTTATAATAAATCAGATATATAATATATAAAACTTACAGCTATCCTCTGGGCTTTGGGGTCCGTAAATGTGCCGTCGGGATTTCAATGATACCTCAACAGAAGCTCGTAGTTACTGGGCTGCGTACCCGTCTGTGCAGCCTATATTTAAAGATACATTTACAATATTTAATATAATGAATTAATGAAAACATAAAATTATACATGTTTAATAATATAATTAATTACTTAAAATATTATTATCGACTTACAATCTCGGTCGCCTGTCGATTAACTGGTATAAACCCACCTCGATGCTTTGCTATACCAGTCGAAGGGCCTCCGGGCTCGCTCATTCTGTTCTGTCTGGCCTTCTCAGACTTCTCAACCTCCTCAGGCCGCTGAAACTCCACCAGCCATCTGTTCCAAATCGACTCCCCTACGCAGGCAGGTATCGTCCCATTCCGTCGATACGCCTTCTTCCACTCGTATATACGACTGTTATAATTATCTCGCATCGATATGTAGAATGCCGCCTTTATGGCATTCTTATCATATATACTCCTGTCCCACCACACCAATCCCTACAAAATAAACACAATTAGACAAAATAATCAATCAATTTACTTAAAACAAATCAAAATAAATAAAAAAATTTACCCTAAAATGAGGCCACCACATCTGACAATGGCTGTCCGAGATGTGCTCGAATTTCCACCCGTCTTGGTGGATACGAGACTCATGTATAGTCCTGAGATAGGTCGGCAAGTCCTTCGACGGACTTCGTAACCTAAAAATTAATAAGCTTATTTCAACTTATGTCAAATAATTAAATTATATATTGAACACATGACAAAATTGGTTCAAATATTACTTACCTATTTCCGATCACGACTACCTTGATCCCGGTAGTCCTGACCTCTAATGAACCAGGCGTGCTCCCCGCCTCATCAGACGGGGTAGGTGGAACAGTATCATCCAAATTCATGTCGGTGGCATCATCCTCATGGGGTCCCGAGGACGATGAGCAGAGAGAAATCCGACGATTATGAGGACCCCTGCCAGGCATCTAACATACAACATAGTTTTATTAATAATTAAAATTATATATATATATATATATATATATATATATATGTGTGTGTGTGTGTGTGTGTGTGTATATATATGATTGTTCAGATTATCGTTAACACTCATATAATCTTCAAAACTCAGCCCTAACTTGCAGACTCATCTTCGTAGCTTTCTTGGTCTTCTTCAGCTAAATCTAGTTCATCGATTTTTGACTCTTCTAAATCATCATTGACCGACTCGTCATGTTCGTGATTGAGAGTTTGATTTAATTGGAATTCAACATCCTCTAATTGTATTGCAATAAATGTTTCCACAACATCTTCTTGGAATGACTGTTGTTCAGGCACGCGATTCTCGATATAATCCACCGTCGATTGAGCTTTGATTTGACAAGTTGCCTACCAATCTAGATTCTCTCACTTCAAACTCGGATACGAACTGTAGTGCACTTGAGTCGCTTGGGAGGCGAGTACAAATGGCTTGTATCGATTGAATCTACGTTTATGATTGATGTCAACGAGCTTATATTGAGGGTGAATTTTTGTGCCGACTGGAGTTGGATCAAACCACTCACATTTGAACAAGAGCGTCCTTCCGGTTATTTGAAGCCCGTGATACTCCAATTGAACCACTTCTAGAATACGACCGTAATAATCCATGTAATTTGGCCCATAATTTGTTCCTCTTATACAAACTCCTGTGCTCGACGTTGATTGTTCAGAGCCATACGAGAGCGTGTGAAATCTATATCCATTTATCTTACAACCGTTGAAAGTGTTCACAACACGTGATGGACCATACGCAATTGACCTCATATAATCGTTATTTATATTGTTCAAAGGATCTCGTGCCTACAATAATTTTATGTTTAGAAATGTTATAATATATTTTAATTGCCACGTAATTTTACAGATAATTAAGACTCACGTAGCTCTCAAACCAAATAGGAAATTCGGCGTCCACTTTTCGAGTCAGTGCCTCATCTGTAATGTTCGGTTGGTGATGTTTAACACCATCTTCGAACAAACTGCACATTTATATTAAAATGAAGAATTGTTAGGGTTCATGGTTTGAGAGATAGTGGAAGACGCGAAAGTGAAATTGTTAGAGGAAGGATTAATGCTCGACATTGCCAGTAATGAGTGGGTGAGTCCCATCCTCATAATACCAAGGAAAATCGATATATCCATTGTCGAGGACGAAAAAGGGGAATGGTTGGCCAGGAGGGCTACAACGGGAAGTATCCCCTTAATAAGATCAACAAGATCGACTTAAAACGAGATACTTCCCGTTTTAGCCCTCGTGGCCAACCATTCCCCTTTTTCGTCCTCGATAATGGATATATCGATTTTCCTAGGTATTATGAGGATGGGACTCACCCACTCAATACTGGCAATGTCGAGCATTAATCCTTCATCTAACAATTTCACTTTCGCATCTTCCACTATCTCCTTAAAATTAGGGTTCAAACTGCACATTAATCCTTCCTCTAACAATTTCACTTTTGCGATTTAGGGTTTTTAATTATTTTTTTTTTTGCGTTTTGACAGAATGAGGCAGGGAAGGAGGGAGGGTGATTTTTTTGGGGATAAATGCGAACAACGTTGCTGTGGACGATATAAATTTTGATGAATTTTTAGATGAGGATGTTATGCCACACGAACCGTTAATGAACTTTAATTTTGACGTGGTGGACGAATTAATCAAGGAAGATGCGAAGGACGAGTCTATTTTTGAGCCACCCAAAGCTCTCAACAATTTAGAGATGGAGATGGTGGATGATAAAGTAAAGGGACTTGGAGTGGAGGATGATATATTCTTGGGTTCGATGGATTTCCTCGTTTATCCAAAGGTTGCGGATCACCATGTGCCCGAATTGATTGTTGATGTTTTTATGGTGATAGATTATTCATTTTTCAACCCCTGAAGCGAGTGAATATTTTTCTTCTACGAATTGCTTACCATGCGCGCCTTGGAGGAATACATTGCCTATGCTTACTGTTRGAGAACACTAAGGCGAGGCACGATCGTCACCTTTTCTTAGATCCAGGATAGCAACGTTCGTATAAGGCGTCGAGCTTTCGACGTTAAACAAGCGCTTCTTGGGAGGCAACCCAAGTATTTGTTTTCCTTTTCCTTATAGTTTTTCTAGTTAGTTTGTTTTTGTTTGGTTCTTTTGTCTTTGTAGGTTTTTCTTCAAGACATTTTCGATCATGAGATTCAAGACGAAAGATGATTGCACAATCGCTTTTTGGAGTCGCTCGACTATTTCTCAGGGACGTTCCCTTACTCCTTTCCTTGTTTGATTTTCTTTATATTTATGGCAATCAGGAGTTTGCCACATTTTAAAGGGGGGATGGTTGAGTGTGAATTATAGTTGAAATTTGTGCAAATTTAAAAAATTTCGTGGGTTTGTAGTGCTAAGTTTTATGTGATTGATCACTATTTCTGCGCTGTATTGTGTTTGTATGGCTTGCCTGTCAAAGTTAGCTAAGTATGATTTGAGGTTTTTGTCTTTTGAGCGTGCATAAGTGCATAAAAGTTTTCAAAATTATTATTATATATTTGTAAAATGGTACTTGGACGCAATTGATTTCGCGAAACCTTAAAAGCAGCGTCAATTCAAAAAATTTTCATGCAAAAAGCTTGTAAGTAGCCTGAGTGATTATCATCATTGCATGTGCTTGAATGAGTTTTGATTTGAGATATCTTTGAAATCGCTGTGTGTAGTTGACTTTGTAAATGACGTTAAGGCACATATAAAACCTATTCCGGCCATATTCATATATTTTAACCACTATAAATTCCGAATGATCCCCTCATAGCCAAATAATCCATGCCTATAGCCATGAGTGTTTTTGAGTTGACCCCTACAACCCATTAAAAGCGTGGGGTAGGAGTTGGTAATTTTTATTGGTTATTAGTGTTTTGGAGTTTTTACAAGGGATTTATGAATTTTTGTAATAAAGGATCACCATCCTTCAATAAAAGAAAAAAAGGAACGACCCCATAAAAAAATAATAAAAGGGGATATATAAAAAAAAAGAAGAGAAAGAAAAAGAAGGATGGTGAATCGTGTTAAGTCATTGCCTATGCGCTAATAAGGCTTGTGTTTTATTGGTTATGTTATTATGAAGACTAATGTTTAAAGGCGAAGAGTTGAGTTGTAATAAGAAGCATATCATGAGCTTCAATTGTGTTTAAGTGGTTTGAGCTTCAAATCGGTTTTAGAGTTACAAGTTGAGAAATAGCCTATGTTTAAACGCTACGTTATGAGAGTTACGTGAGGTTTTTATTTTTGAACGAGGTGAAGCAAAATGCTTCGTGATTAGATTAGGTTGGGTGAGTTATTTATCCACACGACTTATATATTCCATACCCGTCCAAAGAGCCTTACATTACAACCCGCGAAGACCTTTTCCGATTTTTAGTTTTGACAGCACACTTAATTTGCGATTGAAAAGAGATTGATTTTTTGTGCTTATTTTATGTGCTTGTATTTGTATGATTTGAGTGTATACACGTCCCATGAAGAAAATACTTGAGTGCTTTGAGCGAACACCCTATATATTACCCTTTTGAGAGGATGCATGATTTTGTTTTTGGAGGGACAATGTAATAAGGGTGGAGTGTTTGACGTTGCGTTACTTGTATCTATATTTTCAAAATTATGTATGTAGCATAGCACGACTCATTGCTTGAACTGATTTTCACTCTTGTTGTACATTGAAACTATCGTTTGTTCGAGTACGAACAAACTAATAAAGCGTGGGGTAGTTGATTAGCACGAATTTGTCTTGGTTTTTATTAGTATTTTAGTTTATTTTTCTTATTGTTTTTGGTATAAGTTGGACGATTTAAGCTTAATCTCGTATTTTTATAATTCCAGCTTATTTTACCGCATCTTGATCGTAATTGATGCAAGTAGGTGATATTTCATTGTTTTTCACCTTACAGCTAAGTAACCGGAAGAGTTCAACACGTAATAGACAAAGTTCGATGTTTAAGAATAGAAGAACAAGCTTTTCGGCGAAACGAGTAGCAAAAGATAGAGAGAGACAGAGGCAGACGCGCAGTCGCGTTGACTGACGCGACCATCGACGCTCTGTCGACGCGAGCCATGATCCACGTCAGTCGATGCAGCGTTGACGCACTGTTGACGCAACTTGCTGAAGCGTCGATGTCGACGCACCGATGTCGACGCAACGTCGACGTAACTTGCTGAAGCGTCGATGTCGATGCACCCAGTCGACGCAACTGCCCAGCCGATGCGCACACCTAGGCCCAGCCGACGCCGAGCACCAGCACGCGTCAGTCGATGAACCGTCGACGCGACGGCCCAAAATTCGGATTTTAGGGTTTCTTGTGCTCCAAGTCATGAAATAACTATATAAACCCTTCATAATTCGGATTAAACAGACAACCACGACCTAAAAACACTTACCTAGGGTTAAGAAACCTATTTTCAACACCCTACAACATATTTTAAAGATCTACGTCGAAGATTCAAGATCCGAAGCACCAAGACGAAGACGTTCGTTCAAGCTCCGATTTTCTCGACCAAGATCAACCATCCATAGTTCGAAATTACAACAATCGTTCAGCACTTTTTAGACATTAACAAGTTCTCTAAATTTATGTTCTTTTAGATTAATTCTTAGTTAATTTATGTTTTTAAGTATTTATTGCTTTCTGTTTGATAATTAGAATCGTTTGAACCATTGAGTCGCTGAAGCTTTGAACCTTAGATTTCGTTTTTAATAATTAATTAGTTGCTGCGTTTTACCTTCGTTCATGCTTGGTGATGAGATTGTTCATGCTTAGTTCATTTATTKCTTATGCTTGGTTAATTAGTTTATGATATGCAATTGCTTGGGAATTTTAGAATTAATTTTGTTCTTGAGAATTCATATGCTTGATAGTCGTAATCGTAGTTCAATCCATGCTAGTTAATTATAGTTGGTTAATTCGTTTAATTTAACTAGTTCAAGATAGTTAGTTATTTCTTTTTAATCTTGTAGTTATAATTTTCAAAAACCAAATTTATACAAGTTCTCGTGTTAAACATTGTGATTAAACAAACATTAAAAATTCCGAACGGCAGTCCTTGAGAGACGACTCGAGTTAAGCTTGCCAAACCTACACGCGACCCCGTTATTTTGCGGGCGAGCTATTAAATTTCTGACAATTATTTATAAAGTAGGCACACGCAAAAGCTCGAATCACATACCAATTATCCCATTTTGTTAATCATGATATTTCACCAAGCTAAATCAGAAACAGATAAAATCTGATATAATGAAACAAGTAAATCACCATTTTAAATAATAATATTAGTATTTGAGTTGTATAGAATAACAGTCGCAATTTCATATCACAAAGATATAGAAACAAATAGAAACTGTTCAAAATATCGCAGAGACACATTAATAATCTTCATTTTGATTCTCACCCAGAAAATACACCAATTTTGTTAATCATGATTCAACATAAAATAATTAAAAAAATCAAAAAACTTGCGCCGAGCAAAAACCGAGTCCCTCAAAGTGAAATGCACACAAAATCCAAATTAAAAACAAAAATCATTGATTTGCAAAATTAACTCTAACCTTGAGCTAAATCAGGTGCGAACAAATAAAAACTGAACGAACGAAACAGGTCAATCGCCAAGACAGTTTATTATATATATTTCAAAGAGATAAATTACATGGGGGCGCAAGGTTTGGAGAAAATATTACCTAAAATTTTGGAGAAACCTGAGAACAAAGAAACAAGAAAACAACGACGGCAGGAGGAAGAAGTTCGATGAGGACAACCTTTGGATCGGGACATAAAAGATCATCCATTTACCCAAGGAGAACTGTATATGCAGCAAACATAATATAAAAATCCCAGAATAAAATAAAAACAAGGCAAAAGCACCTTTCCAGTTGATATGTTAACAAAATGAGCTGAACCATCGCTTGACCCACTAAGCGCAAGAGTCGAGTCAGAGTTGATTGTCAAGCACGTGAGTCCTGCAGTATGGTAAGGATGACCTGCAATATGAAGGGAGTTATTATGAGTATATTTAGTAGTGCCAATAACATCATGTGGCAAAAACAAACCAGTACAAATTGCAGAAATAACCAAAAACTGAATAACTCCACTTTTCATGAATTTATAACAAAACGAACTGGATTAGAAAAAAAAATTAAGGTAAGAAATAAAAAACACTGAAAAACACCAAGCCTCTAGTCTTTCCTAAAGGCTGGAGGCAATGTTAAATGCTGCTCCTCAGCAACAGAGTGATGACCTTTAGTTTGGCAACCAAGTAGTATGTATAGCAGGGGAAAAAGGGATGTCGCGGTGCTAAGGGACATTAGATTGAACTTTTCGTGAGCTTATAAAGTAAAAATGTTTGGAAATTATGGGGTGACCAGCCCTCGGCTCCACAATCATCATATTTCTTTCCAGTTTGCACTTGTTCTTTCTCCAATTTGAATATAAAGTAGATATGATTAGCGATCTATAAAAGCATGAAGAAAGATTTGAAAACACAAGTATGACATGGCACACTGATCTTAGCTCTTCCAGATCAAAGTCCAACTATGATTGGCAGATTCCCTAAGATTATCTCATCCTGTGCCATAACATAACTTCAACATTTTTGAATTTAATGCAATACTTACATAATATTTATAAAAAAAAAAAAGAAAAAAAGGTCAACAGTGAGATTAATTATGATGTCAAATTGTCCAGATAATATTTAAAGCAACTAGGCATACCGCCATTTCCTTCTCTGGCCCTCCACGCTCGCAATATGCAGCTCCCCACTGAGAGAGAGAGAGAGAGAAATCAAAAAAGAAAACAAACGAAAAAGGACCATGTTTTGGGAAATCAGCATAATCCCAAATAAAATGATGAAATAAAGGACCAAAATACCCTTTAATCCTCATCTGATTATACGTAAATGATAAGATCCAAGGAAGAAATTGATAAGCGTCATACGTTTGAGGTCCAATACACATTTTACTATATCATGTTAGAGTTGATCTATAGTAAAGATTTGTTGAAAGACAAGGCAAAATGATAAGCGCCAAGCAAGAGATTGCAAACAAATTGTACTTGATACGGCCACTTAGCTAGAAGGAAGATTCACATATTCATTCCTATTAGTAAACACATGAGAAATTGTAGCTCAACAAACAAAATCTCTAGGTTTATAAAATTCATAAAGCAAAAAAAATTCTAATGGAATGACAAACTATTACCTTAGGAATTCTAATGGAACATTGCAGCGTCGCTGCATATTCAAATGGACCTGCCACATGGACAACAAGGTCCACATCTGCAATTTATTATCAAATATAGGTAAAATGTATTATGGAGATTATGGGCAGCACATGCATATTTCTCTCTCTTTGCGCTAGCAAAAACGACCAAACAATCATTGGGAACAACATCATCAAACTATATCCGAAATCCCACACACAAAAAAAGAAACATTTATATTTTTTTAAGGATCTTCATTTATATTTTTAAGGGTTTTCATTTATACTTTTTTTCAAATTTTTACAGTTCTTTTTCTTGTTTTTTAGTTATTCGAGAGTTTTCTTTTTCTTTTTCTTTTTTTAAGATTCAGCTTTAGGGGGAATGCAAAAAATGATGTATTGAGAAGTATGATGTGAGGCGGAATTTACCTGAGTTTTCCAACGAACGTGTTGCTGGCTCAAGAAAAGTCGTCGACAACCAAAGAGATGACAAATTCTGTGCTTGTGGGCCTTTTGAACCTTTTGGCGGCCAACAATAGTTTTCCATTCTCATCCTCAGCTGACATTAATTTCAAAATTTAGCTGCATGATTCAAAGTGTGGTCAAGTTTACGACCTAACTACTGCAATTAATCGAGTTACTTAGGTAATAAGGAGCTTCTAAATTCATAATTTTTAGTACACACATCATCTCTCATTAATATAGCAATTAAAGGTGTTTTAAATCACAAAATTCTCATTCAGGAATATCATGTACGTTGAACTAGTTAAATGAGTCCAATATTCGGTGTGTGTCGCTCCCTCGGCACATGGCTTATGATATCATGGATCAGAAACGTAACATAGTTTTGTCTTCTATGTGATGTACCTATTTTCATTTATTTTATTTTTTTCTTTATTATGTACATATCTCGTCTATGGAATGTAAATAGTAGTTTAAATTAATTTACCTATTGGGCCAGGTCCATCTCGCAATGTGGCCCTAGTCCATTTTATAACCATTTCTGTAACGCCGAAGTTTTTATTTTTTTATAATATTAAGCCCAATATTTTTTTATATTTAAATTCTATTGTTCCAAGTCCACTAAGCCTATTATTCAAATCCAATTACATTATTTTTATTTTATTTTATTTTTACCAAAGCCCAATTCAATAACAATATCTTGTTTTACAAAAGTCTAATCCAAGCCCAATGGCAAGCCCAAATTTAAACAATTATTTTTATTATGTTATTTTACCAAAGCCTAATTCGAAACCCAACCATAAAGCCCGGTTTTACCAACTACAACCCTAACTTTCCAAATTTAAAAAAAAAAAACATCCTTGGCTTATAAGCAAAATCTGAAACCCACTCCAATTTTCAGCACAATTCTACATACTGCCGCTAGGCAAATCACTCTGTGCTTTTTGCAATTTTTCTTTCAAAGAACAACAAAACTCATCAGTCAAATTTATTGTCCTCATCACCGTTTCCAACAAATTCACCACTACCGAAATCAATAAGTCGCCAACATCAAACAATTTCCGAACCACCAGCCGAGTCTCCAACCCCGACGATCCTCAGTTGAAACCATTTCTGCACCCGAACAACTACAGCCCCATCACCAACCCACCGAATCGCCACCACCTCCAAGCCTACCGCCGAGGTGCTTGCAAACAGCCATCGTCCAATTCAACCATAGCAAAACAACAGCTAATCCAAAATCGCCATCCGACAACCCCCACGTCGAACAATCCGGATCGCCACCCAACCGCCAATCTATCAACCACTGGCCGAATCGCCACCCAACAACCCACGAAGACCAACCGAAGCCTCCCCACCACTAGTGCAAAAAATGCGATTGGAGGCGGTTCAAAACAGCCTTTGGAGGCGGTTATGAACCGCCTCTAATATTGGCGACGCTTAAAGTAAAAAAACCGGGCAGCGGTTCTAAGAACCGCTGCCAAAAATAGTTTTGGCATCGGTTGTTATATAGAACTGCTGGCAAATATAGAAACCGGGCAGCGGTTATTATATAAGAAGGGCTGCCAAAACCAACCGATACCAAATATGGAACCCGGGCAGCGCTCCTTAGCGAACAGGCGCTGCTAATACTACTATTAGCAACGGTTATTAGTTAAAAACCGATGCCAAAAGTAGTATTAGCAGCGCTTGTTAACAAGAAGCACTGCCAAAACCAACCGATGCCAAATACGGAACCCGGGCAGCGCTTCTTAGCTAACAAGCGCTGCTAATACTACTTTTGGCATCGGTTCTTAGCTAATAACCATTGCGAAAAAGAGTATTAGCAGCGCTTGTTAGATAAGAACCGCTGCCAATAATAGTTTTGGCAGCGCTTCGTAACTAAGAAGCGCTGCCCGGGTTCTATTTTTGGCATCGGTTCTGAGCGAACAACCACTGCCAATTGTTTTGTTTTTTTTTTCCTCCACCTAAAATTCACAAAAACAAAAATAGCTCTAAAAATCCAAAAAATCTGCCCCAAAAATTCACAAAATAAGCTCCAAAAATTCACAAATTCTGAAAATCCCAAAATTTATTATAAATCATACAAACCAAAATATTCATAACAAATACAAATTGTCCAAACAAACATCCTTCATGTCATAAATAGCAAACAAGTGTTCAACCCTTAAATTCAACAAATGCTTACACCCACTCCACAACAGAAATCGCATGCCTCCATTTCCTTTTATCCCCAACTCAACAAATGTGCTTACAATTAAGAATTTAGAAGAAAGTCAATAGAAATTTTCCCACCTTAAATTCCATTTGATAAAATCCGAAGACCTAATTAATAAAAATCCTATCAGAACGCAAAAAAT
This sequence comes from Phtheirospermum japonicum, assembly GCA_014905375.1. NCBI lineage: Eukaryota > Viridiplantae > Streptophyta > Magnoliopsida > Lamiales > Orobanchaceae > Phtheirospermum > Phtheirospermum japonicum. Next base: position 56,132 of record BMAC01001353.1, read on the forward strand.
CAATGAGATCAGAATACATCAGAAAGTTTCAGTCACAGGTTTAAAATACAAAACTGAGATTCCCTAATAAAAATCTTTTATGTAGTTTTCAACTCGGGAAAAGGTTCGATTGATACCTGAGCTCATAATGTCTAATCCTCATTGGTTTTCAACATCACGGATCATATGGTCCTAAGGCACGTTAGGGAATTTGAAGCAATCGGCCAATGTTGTCAGTGAGTCTATTTAGAGAGAAAGAAAGAATATATTCATCATAACAAAGGACTATTAAATGAACTTGAAGAGAGAAAGATAAACAATAAAATGACTATTAAGTCGGTCCCACTTACAAGTACAAAGAGTTGAAAGCCGCAATGGTGAACAATGCCACGCCTATGTTGGCTCCGAGGTGTACTAGAATATCATAAGAAAAGCTATATAAGTTAATAACGAGCAAAAAGATACGAAAATACAATAAAAAATCTCACTGAAGATTTGTACATTTTAAATAGTCTCACTGAGGTTGGGTTTTTTTTTGGGCCGACTTGTTCATGTAAGTTCACAATAGTGTATAATTTGAACTTTTGATAGGCTACATGGGCCTAATTAAAATCACAATTTCATTGTAGGCACACAACAATGAGAAATGCTCAAGCCATATTCAGATAAGGGTATATGCATCAATATTACGTCACACTTAATATAAAAAAGCTGGATCACTTCATCTTCTTTCTTTCATTAATGGAAAGAAGTCGTATATTTGCGAATAATCATATTAGAAAGACTCTTTTACCTTTGAAACCTCGCGTTCTCGGAACTCAAAGCGTCTCTTAGGGCATCATAACCATTAGCTATTCGAAACGCAGCTGAGAGTGAGTCCAACTACTCTTCATATGTATATTATCATTTTAGTAACCCAAAAAAACAAAAGGAAAAGTCACACGAAAATATTTTTAAATCCTGAGACAGCCATTTTATAATGACCAGAATTAATTAAAAACAAATGGAATGTTTATTGATGCAAAACAGATTCAAACATATCGAAAGGCTACAGGTGATAGATAGGTTCCTGAAACAGCCGTGAACTCCAGATGTGAAAGTATAATAACTCTAATAATTAAAAAGAGAAAAAAATGCATATATTAGCATGCGTATGGAACTCTCGGCAATGTAGATAAATATAAAGTAATAAAATAACAAAGCATACACAAGTGTTTTTAATTGGTTTTTAATATCATTCTAATTATATTTTAATTAAACTAGTTTATCTCATTGTATATCTAATTAGATGCCGTATATTAAATAATTATGTTCCTAGTTATTTAATTTATATTAGATGATGTATTCACTCTTCTTTTCGCTCTACAGAATATTGCATTTTCTAAACATCAAACCACAAGTCGTACACTACAATTAAAATAAAATACATGGGAAGGTAATCAGTCAACTATAAATGAGATATTCTTTAGAGCGAAAAGCAAAACTTTTGAAAGAAATAGAAGATGAAAATATGGGCAAACAAATGTGAAAAAAAATGAGATACTAGCAAAACGACCACTGATTTTTAGCTTAATTTAAAAAAAATATATTTATCTTGTAAGATTACAAATACCTTCTTGCCTTCTGTATTTGCTTAAAAAATACCCCCTCTAGAATATACAATTTATAAAATAGAAATAAATATTAAGGGGGTATTTGTAATTTCGAGAGATAACTGGGTCTTTTTCATAATTAGACTGAAATTCAAGGGTATCTTTTGTAATAAATGAAAAAAGATAAGCAAAAACATTTAACGAGAGTAGACAAACCCACTTGCTTTAGAGATAATCCGAAAAGTTCAGACTGAAATATATTCCTGAAGTTGACGGCTTCAGAAGGATTCATTTTCACATGAGCATGAAATTGTTCACAGATGTTGTTTATCATGATATCCCTGTGAACACGATGGCATTTCTGCAATAAGAAAGCATTACTAATATCTTGTACTGAAAATAAATACATATTTCTAACACAAATAAGCTTGGACAAGATATGTTAAAGCAGTAGTAACCTGAGCATTAGGTCCGAGATGCTTGTAAGTAAATGTCGTTTCGCTGTTTTGTAAAATTAATTATAATCGCTCACTGCAATGATGCTTTTATCCGAAGTAAGGATCTTTAGTGCGTCTGATAGCTTTCGTGTCGAGATAGATGAGTATTTCGTCACCATAGCCTAAAAAGCAAAATAAAGCATGCCCCAAGTTAATAGAATCCGTATCAGCGCAATGCATTATCATTTTAAAACTTAGTAAAAAAATATCAAATCATATAGGCTACTAAAATACATATGTTGATAGGTACTAGATCAGTCTAGAAGCAAGAAGTGCTGAAGGATAAATTTTATTATTATTTTAAGAGACTAGAAATCATACTCGAAAAAACTATTTATTTTTTTTAGTTGAATTACCAAAATATATATGTATGAAACAAATAAAATAAAAGATCAGTTATTCTTTTATAATTACAAAATCCCCATGAGATTTGAACTTGTTTTACAAAATACCTACCCTCTATAAGTACACTCATTGCAAAATAGAAACATATCTCAAGGGGATCATTATAATCATGAACGATGAAGAATTYTTTGTTATTATTCTTGRTAATGAARAATATGAATCATGTTGTGCTACTAAGAAGCACCCCTAGAATTGAAACTCAATCTGATCAATGAATGTCAAGATGGAGACTTTTTACCTCCTTGGCGACATCAGTAGTGTTGAGCACGACAATATTGTTTGAACCAGTCTTTATAGAGTATATGGGTCCGTATGTCTCGGCCCATTTGGTGAAAGTCTTGTGGGGTTTCTTCTCTTTCAGTTGCAGCAAATTTCCAACCACCGGTAGCCCCGGAATCTCTGCACTCAAACCATCGCTTTTTTTTCAATTTCGAACATATAGTTATACAACGGCATAAACAAATGCTGATAAGAAAGCCCTTCACAATAACTAAAACGAACATCTTTTATCCAAGTCTGGCCCGAAAGTTCTTTCTATCAAGGGATGCTTCAAAATTGTTAAATAATTATAATTTTGATGGGCAGCTTCAAATATAATCTAAGCATTACATGCCAAATGAAATTATTTCGAAAAGTCAGTATAGGATCTTAATCTGATTATTCAGAGTACACCATGAATGTAAAATTCAACTACTCAAGTATTGTATAAGATGGAACTTCCTTAATAAAAGGAAAAAAAGAAAGAAAGAAAGAACAAACAAATAAACAAAGATCAGAGTCGAGTACTTAACAACAAGCTAGGACAATGTAATATCAACAAATTGGCAGCATATATTTCAAGAAAATTGTTTATTATGATGAGAAACAAACAAAACAATGTGCTTTTTTTCTATAGTAAGTGTGTGAAAAATTGATACACTTCAACAGAACAAAGGATAGAATGATTCTTATAGAAAAGTGAAAAGAAAAAATAAATAGATGGATCACATGGTAAATAACATAAGCATAATCAAGTTTTCAATCAATTAAAGCTCAATATCAGGCACCTGTGTAATTCAAACCTAGAGCAATCCTATAATCTTTTCTCTTACAAAGGTGAGCAAGTAACCAGACTAAGACATGCATTTTTCCTGACAGTTCAACCCATACCCCATCACCACCATTCCACGATCCAGATCTGGCAGAACATTAGGATTTGTTTTTTTAAATTAGGAACAAATGAAGTTAAATTCTGCAAAAAATACAAGAGGTTTCAGAAGCAAGATAGAGTTTACCTTGCATTGAACATTTCTTGTGAGAAAAAACGCAGACAATCCTCAAACCCTGATGTTCCTGGACTCTCGCTTTTTAGCGTATCATATATTAGCTTCATTAGATTATCTGGAGTTAGTACTTTAGTAGCTGCGACCAAATCATGAAAATGCAAAGAAAAGATAGGCCTAAAATTTTCACAGAGATTGAGATTGAGAACATGACATATGTGAAAGTAGAAGTTTTGTCGTGACAAGATAACCTCACTAATGGTCGGAATACACACACATACATACGTCTGTGTGAGAAATGAAATATAACAGAAGGCTCCATTATGATCCAGCTATATAATCCAAGAAAGCAAGATTTAAACTTTCGAAAAGATATTCCAAGAATAATTAAATATTTAAATTATGAATATACCTTAATAATTCATAACTAGCCTGATTTTGAAGTTGAGTTTCAACAAACTGAGAAATACAAATTCTACCCAAAGGTGAATATAACATAAGATACAAACACTCTAAAAAATAAGAGGATGTCCAGAGACTTCGTGAAGGCGAATGAATTATTTGATCCCCGTAAGAATTCAGCTTTCAATTTAAAAATGACAGTAAACAAAATGAGTTTCATAATCTATAGTAAGTTATTTTACTTTTATTAATTATTAATTAATTTAAGGATTTTAGCTATACTTATATATACTAGTGGCATGCGCAGTTCAATATCAAAACATTTGAAGAAAATGAAATTCAACAAATGACAAATAGATTTAGTGAAGAGTGTGGTTCCGGTGCTCATGCTAAGGTTTACAAAGGGGAATTGTATACCCAAGCTATTGCGGTAAAAACATAGAGCTGCCCACCAAGAATTAGCAAAGGTTTTAACCCTTTTTTTTTTTCTTCTTTTCAGTAACAAAATGTTTGATGGCACATAGATATATATATATATATATTTAAATTCTCAATTCTCAATTCTCAATTCTCAATTTTCTCCCCTCTCTCAAATAGAATGGTTGGAGGAAATCAAAAGTTTCGGATCATCACCAAACATTGTTCCTCTCATAGGAACATGTTTCGGGGAAAGCTTCTACTTTGTTATGAAGTTCATTCCAACCCAACTACAACACCACCTCAAAGGTAGGTAATACTTTATATATGTATGTTTACATTTTTAATGTATTTTTTTATTATTGTAATTGTACTTCTTTCTAGGTAAATATGTTATTTTCAATCATATATTTCACTGTTTTTCTACTGGTATTATAACAAGAAAGAACAAATACATTCAATATCAATCATGTAAGAATTGGACTAATTTCTGCTTAGAGAGAAACCGATAGACGTAGTTAACAGAGAGGTAGACTAGAAATGGATTTAAATTGTAAGACAACTGCAAAAATGCACACATTATACCAACCAGAAGACATTCATTAGCCAAAAGGAAAAAAATAAGGTCCATATATATGTCATCTTCTGAATAACATCCATATACATTGGCAAGAGACCTTTGAATACGAAAATACATCAATCAAAGAAACGAAGAGAAATAAATCCCAACAATACAAGAATAGAAAAGTACACCGTAAAAATCATGTAGCAGATGCAACATATAAACATAGTAATAAAAACAAAACTAATTACTCAATTAATTATAACCTTTAACTCAAATTAAAAAGAAAATAATTAAAATGCCCAGAAAATTCAAAATAGCCATATTAAAAATAAGTTACATAATGCAGATAAGCAATTGAACAGAAAATAACTAAGATTTCATTAACACGTTCAAATCACTGTACAATTTCTGCAAAACACAAGTGGTCAATTTCATGAACCCTAAAATTACATCTATGCCCTCTGACCCGTAATACTCCTATCCAACTGAAAGTCCCAGCATATATCTTGATTCTATTTCAGTGTATTTATTCATAAAAATCGAACCGAACCGATAACCGAATTTCCTGAAAAAAAAAACGAAAACCGAACCGATTATGAAAAAAACCGAACCGAACCAAAATTTTCAGTTCGGTTCGGTCGGTTTTCCAATTTTTTGCTCACCCCTAGTAGAAACTAAAACCAAAATCAAGCAAATAATAATAATAAAAAGTCTTCAGTCAATTAAACCTTGAATTTTCAAAAGCGCTTCATTATGAACTCCCAAAAAAAAAAAGGAAAAAGAAGAACTAATGTTCGCGGTGCACTTTATTGTCGTTGTTTCTGCACTAATGACCAGTAATTATGCGGACTGGCCAGCACTGCCTCCAATTCCAGGCAATCTAATTGATGACAAGGGTGCCCCAGAGGAAGAAATCTTGTATGTTCTTGATGTTCCCCGGGGAAAAATGGGATGTGTTATTGGAAAATGAGGAGCTAATATCTTGTCCGTAAAGGAATCATGCAGCGCTGAAATATTTTTTGGAGGTGATAAGGGCCCCCCAGACATGGTCTTCCTAATTGGCGCAGTAAAGTAGGTTAGAAAAGCCGCAACCATGCTAAGGGGTAGAATGCTGCAAACTAAGAAGTTATCGTGTATAGGCGCCAATTAGAGAAAATAATCCTTGATAAGCATGAAGATACAATGAGCAAGATGGGTGCAATTTTAGCTTCCGGGATCCTGGATGCTGGTGGAAGGAATGTGAGCATCAAGTTGCTTTCAAAGACAAAGCATGATAAAATGACAGCAGTTATTGGTCTGGCAGTGTTCACCCAGTTTGGTATTGGTATCCACTTATATATTTCATTAGCCTGGTATTTTCACCAACTGCTTTCATTGGTTTGAACTATGACTTGAAAGTGCCCACGTTCGAGTTCATATCACACGCGAATCCATCATTTTTCAAATATCCAAAGCCTACTACTATACCTACAGCTACTTCAGCTGTGAAGCTCCCTACAGCAGTTTTATCGACGTTAGAAAAAGCCAAGGCTAGGGCTACTAAGAAAGAGGTGGACAAAGCAAATGCCGACAAGGCAGAGCCAAGTTCTGCTGCCACAAGTTCTGGTAAGGGGAAATCAAGTGACAAAGATGGAGAACCCTAAAATCATTTGAACTAAGATCCATATTTGAGATCTTATGCTTAATGCGCCAAAAGCCCCATTCAAGTTCAATCTATGACGTGTACTGAAAAAGCTGCCGTGTTTCCAATATTTAGACCAGTTAAATCTGGGAATTCTTTTTGTTTGTAACTTTTATAACTCGTTCGAATAGTATGGTTTGAGGCAAGTCTAAAGAACACAAACAAAAACAAATTACGAAAAAATTTTAGACTTGCAATAATTTAGACGAGCCCTCACTCGACTGTTCTTGCTGCTTGACAGAGTCTCCTTACAACCCTGTCCATATTAAAAATGCTCAATCCATACAATTCGAATTATACACATAAATTCTTAACCGAAAACTTATCTATGATTAACTATCCAGGACCTATGGTTTGGGGAAAAAGTTAAATCCATGTAAAAAATAACCAAAATTAATTTTGATTTGCAGGTTCAAAATACCTAAAAAAACTAATCAAAATATGCGGAACTCTAGAACTTGAAGAAAAAACATAAAATCGAGGTGAAATGAAAGAAATTACCACCGGAGCTCAACCTCGAAATACAATCTGCACACACATTCGACTAAAACTCCGTATTGAAGAGCTGGAAAAATTGTAGGTGTAAATTTCAGCTTCAATTTCAAGGGATAATTAAATTCAAAGGCCAATTACTTTCAAGGGAGAAGTGAAACGAAAGTTTGGAAATTTTAATTTCAAGATTTGCCGGCTAATTTTTCAAGTTTGGGGTCGCGGATTTTGAGTGAGTTTCGATTATCAGCGACGGTTGTTTTGGCCCTTGTTCTTGGGTGTTCGTATTGGCAGCGTTAATATCAAAAGGCCGCTGCCCGGTATTCTTATTGGCAGCGCTTCTTAAAATAAGCGCAGCTTGTTTTCATTATTGGTGGCGGTTATATAATAGAACCGCCAACCGGAATTTTTATTGGCAGCGCTTTTCCAAATAAGCGCTGCCCGATTGCATTATTGGTGGCGGTTATTTTATAGAACCGCCACCGATATGATTTTTTTTTTCATAAGCAGCGCTTCTTATCTAATAAGCGCTGCCATTTCACTTTTTGCAGCGGTTTCTCTTTCAACCGCCACTTATGAAGCGCCACCAATCAACTTCTTTCCACTAGTGCACGTTGACCCACTATCGTTGTTCGCCGAGCCACTGTCGTGCGATCAATCAAACAAGAAGGACCCGACCGATCGTCGCCTTCGCCGCCGATTTGCTGGTGTCATTGGATTTCTGAAATTTTGGAAACGAGAAGCACTGTCGGATCGGACCCAAACCCAGCCGATTGCTCGCAGATGCTCCACAGTCGTTGTCGCCCGAACTGCCGTTACCTGAATGCCGCCGCCCAATTCATTCATTTATGATTTATATGATTTCTTCTAAACACTGCCGAACGTGTTCTATGTTTGTCTATGTTAAATGCGATTGTATGAATTATCCATGTCTCAATGCAACATTTCATAGTAGCTTTCGGGCTTAAACAACAGTAGCTTTTGAGCTAAATCTATGGTTGGCCAACATCTATGAACGACTGACAGTGTGTTGTAGCCATTCATTTATGATTTATATGATTCCTTTTTAACATTGACAAAATTCTATGATTTTCTATGTTAGATGCGATTATATGAATTATTTATGTCTCAATGCAA
>BMAC01001353.1:106621-121439 GCA_014905375.1 Phtheirospermum japonicum
TTGAACCCTCGAATTACCAATAACCCCCTATCCAGCCCCAAAACATGATTAAAAACTACATTCCAGCCCATTTATTTGTTATTATTATTATTATTATTATTTTTCATTATTACTATTATACTAATATTATAAAACATTATTATTGTTATTACTATTATTATTATTATTATTATTATTATTAATACTATTATTATTTATTGTTATTATTATTATTGCTATTATATTATTATTATTAACATTCTTATTGTTATTATTATCAGCTATATTATTATTATTATTACTATTATTATTATAATATCTATTTTAAATATGAAAATACTAATTAAATATATTTTCTAATTGATTAGGTGACGAGCATTAAGGGGACTTAGGATTCAATACGTGCATTCACTCGACTTTCCACGACATTTTACGAGGTAGGGACCACTGACTTGCTTATGTTAAATTTTATGTACTCAAATTTATGTGCTATGTGTATCATGCGATTCTATATTTTCAAAAACTAATATAGTCGTAGACCAAATGTGTGTGTGACCGGGGAAAAGGGTCATTGGGTTTATCCCAGCGTGCTATAACCACGAATTAAAACCAGAGACCAAATGTGTCTGTGACCGGGGAAAAGGGTCATCGGGTATATCCCGGCGCGTTTTAGCTGCAGTCAACTTATTTTCTACGATAAAACTATGAATTCTATGATCAATTGTACTATTTGTGAGTTGTATGATTTTGCATTGGTTAAGTCAGTGTAACTATTGAGTACGTTGAGCTCATCCCAAATCAACGACGTGTTTTTCAGGTACAAATGAAGATGTCGAATGAAAGGGAAACGAGGAGAGGAATGAAAACTCTTGTTATTGGATTTTTATGGTTTAATCTTGTTTTACGTTTTATCCACTGTTGAAAACTTGGTTATTTGCATTATAATTATTTCCGCTGCGAATTTCTTGAACGTTTTGAAATACGTGAATCTTTTATGTTAAAATCGTGAAAATTAGACATTTATTGTGACGCCAAGATTTCTTCATTTAATTATTTAAAAATATTAAATCTTTTTCGACTAAAGTGAAATCGGGGCGTTACAGTGTTGAGAGGGACGGAGTTGTGAAAGCTTGAGGAAAAAGAAGAAGGAAAAATTGGAAGTAAAAAGTGAAAATGAAGCCAGCGGGAATAAAAGGCAAAATGAATGATTTCAAGATGTGGAAATCGAGAAAGGTGGGATTTAATGGGATTTGAACATTCAATGCGGGCAGATGAACAGGGCCCTAGAGGATAAGTTGAAGCGTTTGAGACCCTAAACTAGGGCTGACTAGGCATGCGCTTGGAGGAGCGTGGTAGTGCATTAGCCGTTTTGGAGCGTGTGACACCACTACACGCCAATAATTAGCTCTGGCGATTTTAGTGTATCCCTTGGGATTCGTACCAGTACGAGAAGCACTAAAGGGCATGGGGCCCCCTCTTGTTAGCTCTACCTCAACCCTTTTTGGGGGGGAGGAGTTGATAGGGCCGTATTGGTCAGACCTTGATTGAGGTAGACCTGAATTTGGTAGCAGACAAGAGCTGATGGACTGATGTTAAGGAAGAGCGATTGAAGCTCTTTCGGAAGGAAGTAGGGTCGGGAGAGACCTGTTTGAGGTTTGAACTGAAAAGACAAGTAGGGACCACTTGTCAGAATCCGCTAACTGAACGGTCCTTAATTCACGGATCCCGTTCCCGAGATCCCGGAAAAAGGTCCCCGCTGGGAAGAATCCATATATGCCCGCCAGACCTGAAATTAGATAAGAACTGACACCAATAAGAATTAAGGGTGGGATATTAAGACTGATCTGCCCACTTAAGAAGTATTCTTAATAGGGTGATCCTGAGAATGATAAAGCCAGAGCAGGTTTGGTCAGACCTGACCTCCAGCTTACCTAAGAGGGGGCAAGTGGGACCACTTGCTCAGAATATGTTTCCCAAAACGGCCCTTGATTCGCGGCGCATGTTCCTAGGATCCCGACTGGGGTGCCCACTAGGACAAGCTATAAATATCCCATCTTGGAGTCTGGGGAAGGTAGGTTCTCTGAAGAATTCCTTCTTATTTTCTGGAATACACCTCAAACGCTTACTAACTTAAGCATCGGAGAGGTTTTCACCGGAAAACCACCGGTGGTCCTTTCAAACTCTCATTTGTGGTGCAGGTCTGGGTTTCGTGTGTAGGTCGGGCGAGATATTCTGGTTTCCAGGGAGTTCCTCTGGACGTCATATTTCAGGTCGAAACACTAACCTCAAATCTGAGATCAGCGACCTGAAACACGTCACAGCGACCAGTTAAGCCTTTCACGAACCTCCTAGCGACCTCACCGGTCCTGCAAAACAACACCTTCAAGTGGGTCGGATGTCCGACTCGTGAAGGTCCTCCGATGATTAAATTAGATAAGCAATTGGTATTTCTTAGAGTCCAGATACGATAAAAAGCAAGATCAAAGTAATAAGAGGTATGCACCCCTTTTATAGGGACAAGAAAAGTGTTCCCCAAGCCAGGGTTCCCTTCTCCCACCACAATTCCATAAATACCGTAACCGACTTAGAATTAGGATTTCTCCTGTATGCTAAGTTCTCATAATAAATAAATCTCTTACTTGAATTACCAGAATAGGCATGGACCTGTTATTCTTTCCATATAGTCTGTCGGGACCTCATAGACCACCCATATAAGCCTATTTGGGCCCTACATTCATAAAGCCCATAAACGAGCTCAACCACTAGCACCCAACACATAAAAGCATAAGAGATCACGACCCTATATGAGAACTCATCCGCATATTCCAGGTCGCTATTTGATAAAACCAGCTCGCTCATGTCCCAGAAGAAACACCCTTTCTACGAGATGAGGTAGCTTACCATAAATACCCTCATATATTACGTTTGGATTTTTAATGACGCATCAGCTAGTCCCCCATGTTCTAGCTGATTGAGGTACGAAATAAGGTAGGACATGTAAACAGAAAGTTAGGAGAGCACAACCACCAAAAATAACAATAAATCATAAACATACACAAATCACCCTTCCATCTCACCAAACCATATTTTAGAATATCCCGGCTCGTCATACCGAGCTATAACATCAATCACCGAGCTATAACATAAATCATCCCACAAGAATTTACCATATAACACTGCGACCTCCAAAAGGTCAGCTTGCTGAGCCTGCTCATCCTCCAAGAAGAATGCTCCTCTTGAAAGAAGAAACCGATGTGTCCCCAGGCCGAGTCCCCATACTCCATTCCTGACGACCTGAGACCATAAAACCTTCCCTCCGCAGTCTGAAGTTATAATCGGGCACAATAATATAAGAAAATATATGCTTTTGAAAATTTAAAACACCATAAGCCATTTACCAGACCTAAAACAGGTCGATTAAAAAATCATTCCATACCACATAATTACTTAAGCATCACTTTATAACCATAACCATTTCGTTAGCTCGTCGACTCACATAAGAGCTCGCCACTCCTATATGAAAGGTCACTGACCCGTCAAATAGCTCGCTCAGTTCCCAGAAAGAATGCTTCTCCCAAAAGAAGAGGTCGCTTAAAAGTCTCCATATTTCATGTTGAACGGCCTGAAATATCCATCGACCTATAATCACAAACACCATCCATTTCCGACCTACACTCATACGCAGACAAAATAACCTAAAACATAAACCATGTACAAAACCAAACAATATATAGAGCAAACCCATAAGTTTAATATAAGTCGTGAAAATTCATAACCAATCTCAATCATACTTCCCATCCCCATAAGACCACGAGATCCTAGAAAATAATCAAACCACGACCTATAAACAATCCATTAGAGCTAAAATCAGCTCGCATATAAAACCGATTAGCTCGCACAGACACAACCATGAATAATACAACATAAGAGCTTGAGAAAGATATGTAAGTCAAACATATCCCTCCCACACACAAGTAAAAAAGCATAACCACTTAACCATAAAAAATCATCAAGATAGCTCGCCAAACTTTATTATATATGCAAAAAAAACTCCCCCCAAAGGGTATATCTCCACCGAAATAAATACGAGAGGAGTCCACCCCGGTCCAGGGTTTTCTTCTCTCCCCATGATTACATAAACACCATCGCCAACCTAATAAAAGCGTCAGCCCATAACCATAAAAACTATCGCCGACCTAATAGAAGCGTCAGCCTAACGAGAGAAGTCCACCCCGGTCCAGGGTTTCCTTCTCCCCTCAAAAGTACATAAACGACATAAATACGAGAAAAATCCACCCCAATCTAGGGTTTCCTCTTTCCCTTTAAAGTACATAAACACCATAAATATGAGAGAAATCCACCCCGGTCCAGGGTTTCCTCTTTCCCTTTAAGTACACAAACAACATAAATACGAGAGAAGTCCACCCCGGTCCAGGGTTTTCTTCTCCCCCCATAAGTACACAAACACCATCGCCGGCCTAATAGAAGCGTCAGCCCACAACCATAAAAACCATCGCCGACCTAATAGAAGCGTCAGCCCATAACCATTAAAACCATCGCCGACCTAATAGAAGCGTCAGCCCATAACCATCATCGACCTAATGAGAGCGTCGGAATTCAACCATCATCGACCTAATGAGAGCGTCAGAATTTAACCATCATCGACCTAATGAGAGCGTTAGAATTTAACCATCATCGACCTAATGAGATCGACAAAATTTAACCATCGAACCCATATTGGAAAAGTTTATGTTAAGAGTAACACAACCGATATAAAACCAAAAAACAGCAAAAGAGCAGCAATCAGATAGCAGAAAACGAGTAAGAAAAAGTGCTTAACTTTTATTCCCCAAAAATTTGTTCGATCGGCCTTGGCGGACCCTTATACAGGTACTTGATTTCAAGTTACAAGCTTTCTCTCTCTAAAACTCTCTATCTTTCTCTCTCTAAGAAATTGGGGATCTTTCTCTCTCTCTTGGAGAGGCTATTTATAGTTTTCCTTCCAAACCCTAATTGGACACGTGTCACCACCTCAGTGGACACCGACTTACTTGGCCCATAAGCCAGACAAAAAACACTAACCCTAATTGGACAACTGTCGCTCTCCAATTGGTTCTTCGTAGATTCTGCTCACGTGTTCACCGACTTAGTGTCGACCTTAGATATTTCCCACCGACGTAATGCCGACCTCAGATATTTTCCTTCTCGAACGGATCAAGAGATGCCAGCCTAATACTTCAGTTCGTCATTTTAAGATCGACAGTCGACCAAAAGTGAACTGATCATGCTGCGCACGCGTCGAAAGAGCTCGTGCTGCTAAGCACCTTCTGTTAACGTCGGATCCCTTTGTTGGACGGTGGGACCTAGCTGAATGCATCGCTGAGCTCGGCTAGCTGCTCTCAGCAGCTCGGAAGGGGAGCTCGCCAGCTCTCGGTAGGCCATGCATCAGCTCTCGGGAACTCGGCGGGGGAGCTCGGTAGCTCGGCGAAGGAGATCGCCAGCTCCCGACAGGATGTGCATTAGATCTCGGCAACTCAGCGGGGGAGCTCGGCAGCTCGGCGGAGGAGCTCGCCAACTCTCGGGAGGCTGTGCGTCATCTCTCGGCAACTCGGTGGGGGATGCTCGGCAGCTCGATGGAGGAGCTCGCCAGCTCTCGGCATGGTGTGCGTCAACTCTCGGCAACATGGCGGGGGAGCTCGGCAGCTCGGCGGAGGAGCTCGGCAAGCTCTCAGCAGGCTGTGCGTCAGCTTTTGGCAACATGGCGGGGGAGCTCGGCAGCTCGTCAAAGGAGCTCGCCAGCTCGGCATGGGAGCTCGACAACTCTCAGCAGGCTGTGCGTCAGCTCTCGACAACTCGGTGGGGGAGCTCGCCAGCTCGGTGAAGGAGCTCGCAAGCTCTCGACAGGCTGTGCGTTAGCTCTCGACAACTTGGTGGGGGAGCTCGGCTGCTCGGCGGAGGAGCTCGCCATCTCGGCAGGAGAGCTCACTAGCTCTCGGCAAATTGGCGGGAGAGCTCTGCAGCTCGGCGGAGGAGCTCGCCAGCTCTCGGCAGCTCGGCGGGGGAGCTCGGCAGCTCGGCGGAGGAGCTCGCCAGCTCGGCGGAGAGCTCGCTAGCTCTCGGCAGCGGGCGGAGGAGCTCGCCATCTCACAGCAGGCTGTGCGTCATCTCTCGACAACTCGGTGGGGGAGCTCGCCAGCTCGGCGGAGGAGCTCGCCAGCTCTCGACATGCTGTGTGTCAGCTCTCGGCAAGTTGGTGGGGGAGCTCGGAAGCTCGGCGAAGGAGCTCGCCAGCTCGGCAAGAGAGATCGTCAGCTTTCGGCAGGCTGTGCGTTAGCTCTCGGCAACTTGGCGGGGGAGCTCTGCAGCTCGGCGGAGGAGCTCGCCAGCTCGGCAGGGGAGCTCGCCAGCTCTCGGCATCTCGGCGGGGGATCTTGGCAGCTCGGCAGAGGAGCTCGCCAGCTCTCAGCAGACTGTGCGTCAGCTATCGATAACTCGGTGGGGGAGCTCAGCAGCTCGGCGGAGGAGCTCACCAACTCTCGGCAGGCTGGCGTTAGCACTCAGTGTCGGTCTGCAGTGGTAGTCAACGACGTTATTGAGCTTGGCAGGTCGGAAGCTCGACGCTCCCTGCTCGGCAGGCTCTACTCGGTGGGTCGCCTAGTAGGACTCAGCAGGCCGCGCATGGGCTTTTGGCTGCTCGGTGCTTCCTGCTCGGCAGGCTCTACTTTGCAGGTTGCCTGGCAAGACTCGGCAGGCCGCGCATGAACTTTCAGCTGCTCGGCCTTTCCTATTATCCGTCAGCCGACGGTAACTCAGGTCGATATGGGGAGTTCTTCCAATTTCATTAAGCGAACCGGCTTGGCTCTTCTCCAGGCCTTAAGGACAGTATCGACTATCAACAAGCCCCTGAGCGCGGAGTCGGCTACGCAAAGGCAGGTTCGGGCTCATTGAATTCTGGTCGTCCAAGAGAGCGGAGCCGACCTTGGCGCAATGTGTTATGTCCTATCGGCCTTGTTATTCAGGAAGTTTGACCATCACGCTTTCCGAAATGGAAGCTTTTGCAGCCCCTTCTTTTGAAGCTTTTTCAGGTTTTGTCCCCTAGTGCTTTTGGACCCTTGTGACATGTGACACCTTTGATATCCATTTTCCTCTCTTCCTTTCTCCATGAAACTTCAGCGAGGACACATACATTTTTTAATAATCTCAGCCCCTTATTTCGGGAAACTTTATCCTTTCGTCTCCTTTTGGCCCTTATTCGATCGGTTTTTGGGGCTTCAATAGAGTTAGAAGGGAGGCGGTCAGTCCGAAACTCCATCGAGTTAGGGTAGCGAGTTCAGGTACAATCAATATGGGAGTTTCAATACACGAGAGATTCTTTGTCATGAATGACTTTTAAAAATTCGTTGGTATAAGTATCAGTTTGATGATGATCTGGATGTTGACCTCAGCAATGGACAGGAGCGCAACGATGAGGATGTTGTCGTGATGCCTCCCTTCTTTAGAACAACGTGTACTGGGCTAGCCCATTCGCTATCGGAGACGGGATATATGATTCCTTCGTCGATTAGCTTAAAAATCTCCTTCTTAACTACCTCCTTCAGCGTAGGGTTCAAACGTCTCTTCCCTTCTCGTACCAGTTCAAATCCTTATTTTAGATTGATCCGGTGCATGCATGAGACCGAACTTATTCCTTTAATATCACCGATACTCCATTCTATTGCTTGCTTGTATTTCTTGAGAACCTCGATTAAATCTCTCTCTTCATGCTCAGCCAACTCTGCAAAGATGATTACGGGTTTTCTCTCGTTAGACTCGAGAAACACATATTTGAGATGGCTCGAAAGTGGTTTTAGTTCCATCTTGGGCTCTAATGTGGGTCCAATAGGTGGTTCAATCATGAGTTCCTCCTTGATTTCGAAAAGGGTGACCACCCCCTCCATGTTCGAATCAAACTCGTCATCCTCGATGTCATAGTTCTCCACTGATCCACTGAGTCGAGGTATAAACAATCAGGACCAATCATGGGTGATGTAATTTTCTGAATATCTTTGAGTGAGAATGTCACTGATTCACCAAATACGGAGAGTGTCATTTTTCCCCGTCCAACATCGATTAAAGTGTGTGAGGTTGCCATGAAAGGTCTACCCATAAGGATAGTATGCTCTTTGATGGACTCTTCTAATTCCCCAACATCCAGTATGACAAAGTCCACAAGGACTACCAATGACTCGTCCTCTACTAGAACATCTTCGACCACTCCCAAAGGGAATCATAGTGAACGATCTGCCAATTGGAGTCGTAAACTCGTTGGCTTTATTCTTCCAAGGTTGAATTGCTTGTATAGGGTGTAGGGCATCAAATTGATCCCTGCCCCTAGGTCGAGCATTCCGCATGATTTTTGCCCATCCCCAAGGGTTATCATAATACAGAAGCTCCCCGGGTCTTTTGCCTTAGGTGGCAACGTTTAATGGCATATTGTACTCACTTCCTTGGACAATATCACTTGTTCATTTCCTTCCATATTTCTTTCAATTGCCACAAGTTCTTTGAAAAACTTGTCGTTGACCGGCATTGCTTTAATCACATCGAATAGTGGGAGGTTCACGTTCACATCTTTCAGCATGTTGTAGAGCTCCATGAACTTCTTGCTCTCCCTTGCTGGCTTGAGGCGATTGGTGAATGGTACGGTGTTCCGTATGACTTGTTGTGGTCTTTTTTCTTCAACACCCTCTCCTCCGATCGGTCAGTTTTACTCGACCAATTAGATGAAGCCTTTTGTTCTCCACTCCGACCAAACTCCGGGTTGTTCTGATCGGAAGAGGCCTCCCGTTCTCTACTCCGATCGCACCCTGGATAATTTCGATCGAACAAACCCTCCCATACTCCAGTCCGATCGGTCATTTTCTTAGTCTGATCGGAAAGATCTTTGGCTGCGTTCTTTTTATTTTCTTCAGCATGTTTCGGAAGAAAAACTCCAATTAACGATCCCGGAACATATGGGTTACGTGATTTGTAGATGCTCCCCACTGCTCCTTTCTCACCATTCGAGCTAGACTCTTCTTTGTCTTTTCTAATCAAACTTGGCTCATTTTCGAAATCTTCCCCCTCGATTTCTCGTATTCCGTTATCAACCTTCTTTCCTCCACGTAACACATGCACTGCCATTGATTGTTTGGGTTGGCTAGGTAGCTTTCCATGATAACTTGATGTCTTTGCCATAGAAGTTGAGAGTTGACCTATCATCATCTCTAGCTTCTCTAGTTGTTTCCTCGTCCGCTTTCCTTCTTCAATTGTACAAGTGTTTCTTCAGATTCCATAAAGTTTTGTGCTCTAGTTGCTGACTCCATAATATTAGCTCTTTATCTGGGTTGATCGGGAGTGGCAGTTGTTGCGGCTGCGGTGCTTGCTGGTATTATTGCGGTGGCAATTGCTGGTATTGTTGCGGTGGCACTTGCTGGTACTGTTGTTGTGGTGCGTGTTGATATTGTTGCGGAGGGTGTTTTGAGTAGTTATTTTGCCCCTTGTTTTGATAAGAGTTGTAGCCACTCATTTCTCCTTGATTTTTACTCGGGGGCGGTCGTGAATCCGATTGCTTGGAACTTGGCACGTAATTTTAGCTATTGGGTACGTAGCTTGAATTTGAGTTGTATTCTCCGGCGAATTTCTTCCCATACTTGTTGTTGGGTTGATAATTTTGGATGGCATTCACTTATTCATCTTCTTCGTCGTCGAATACCACTTTACATGTGTCAACTTCATGCCCTACTGCTCCGCATTTTTCGCACATCTTGGGTGGAGGTGTTGATGGTTCCTCCTCCCCTTTTACTTTACTTGTTAACAACGCGACCTGTTTAATCAACTCCTCAATCTGGATTACTTCACTGCGAGGCACAGGGGTTCTTTGGACTTTGTATTTCCTCGACCGGAAACTCGTTTGTTGTGATTTCTCACTCATAAGTTCAAAAAGTTCCCAAGCTTCCATAGCGGTTAGCTCCCCAAAATCTCCGGCCTTTACCTCCACTTGTTGTTTGTAAACCGGAAATAGTCTCTCATGGTAGTAGTTGTTTACCATTTCTGCGTTGTTATTGTGGTGTGGACATTTCTGCAAAAGTCTTTTGTATCGTTCCCACGCTTCATAGAACGATTATCCTTCCATTATCTAAAAGTTCGTGATCTCTCTCTGTAGTTTGATCGTTATTTGAGCTGAATAGGACCTACTCACAAACTCTTTGTACACCATTTCCCAATTAGTCAAAGATTTGGGTTGCAACGATAAAAGCCAATGCTTCGCCTTATCCTTCAAGGTGGTAGGAAAGCACTTCATTCTTAGTTGATCTTCATGGAGTCCAAGGGGTGGAATTCTGCCTACCACAAGATAGAATTCTCAAATGAAATTCAAAGGATCTTCATTCGGTAGGCCGTGGAAAGTAGGTAGTTGATTCACGCTGCCAGCTTTCAAGTCATAGTATCTTGCCACGGGGCCTAAGACTATTGCACTATTGTATGGGCCAATGGTTGGGAAGAGGAGATCTCCTTGACGGCGTTCATTAGGGTACCGGCGCCCTTGTCTTCCTCTAAAGATAGTTCGTGCGCCGGAATTTCTTTCTTTTCCACACTCTTCATAGTACCCGTAATTACGATCCTCCTCAAAATTCTCGTGATCCTCATATCCATCATTTCGGAAATTCTCCCTTTGCCAAGCGTTGAACGGTCGTCCCTCCCTCCTATTATGGTTATGGTTCTTCTCTTGCTCGAAGTGTCCAAGTCTGTGGTAATTTCATTGGTTTTTTTGGGGCTGGGGCCTGCCATTACCACCGTCATTGCGTCCGAACTCCTGATTTGCTCAAGCGTTGTAAGCTCGAGCCTCTTCGCGATTTCAGATTCGTTGAGGGGGTTGTTGGTAAGTAGGGTACTCATGCATCATGATTTGATGGTTGTCCCTAGGTAAGTGCTCCCCATTGCTTATGTTTCCTGGCTCTCTTGGCTCTTCATCATGGATTAGAGGTGGGTTGCGTGGTTCTTCGTCCTCATTGTTATTCATTTGCTCTTGGACATGCATGCCATCAACTGGTGGCACGTCGTATGGATAATCATGAGGGGGAGTTTGGTTGTTTCGACCTCTCCCTCGCCCACCATTCATTCTTCCTCTTCCTCCATTTTCACGACCTCCAAGAGGTAGATTATCCGCCATGATGGTTGAATTTGCTTCTAATGGATTCCCTTCAGTGGAAGGAAATAGTTGTCTCGGTCTTTTCACTCGCTCGATGCTATTGATGAATGGGGTCAATTCTCCTCTTAGGCTTCGTCGACCTTGCATCAACAACAAACAAATCACTATATCGAGAGGCAAACCAAAGACATTATACAACTAACGATACGAAAGCATTAACACAAATAAACATCATTAACGCCTTTGCCATTCCCCGGCAACGGCGCCAAACTTTGAGTCGAACTTTTGTGTTGCTTTCAAAATTAAAATCTGATTAAAAAATGTGCGTCTACGTTTGAAAGGGTTTAAGTTCGCCCGCAAGAGAACGGGGTCACTTGTAGACTGTCAAGTTAACTCGGTTCGATCTCTCGAGTAATGGAAATCAAAATTAACGATGTTTATTATACTAATATCATAAATTTTATTTCTTAACACACAATCAATTGGGGGTTTGGAAATGATTAAACTTTAACAAATTTAAATATGAAATCTTCTTGTATCGAGGGTGTCAACCTCTCGACAAGTAATGAGAAAAGCAATTAACTTGAACCAAATACGAACTACCGCATATCATGCTAACGATTGTAAACATGCTTTCTACTAATCATGCTCCAATAATAACAAACTACTAATCAAATGCATTAACAACCAAATAACACCAACTATGCTATCACTATGCCACTCACGAGATCATTTCAAATACTAAACAAGATTCATAATAATTTAAATACTAAAACACTTCAAGAAATATTATAAAACCAATCACAACCTCATTCACAATTTAATAGCAATTGTTCATCGGATATCAATAACCCCAAAACACAATAGTACGAATTCCAATCACGAACTATCAACAAATACCATCTATTATGTTCACCAACCTATTCATAACAAATCCCAAATCAAACTAATTATGAAAACTACAAAATAAAGAGTTTAGAGATTACTAATTAATGGACTACTTTCAACGGGCAATGATGATGAACAAGCTCACTCCGAGAGTTGCGTAGAATCCCAAGTCTTGTCACGAGCCTAGAATTCCAGCGACGAACGATTGCTACAACGAATCAAACCGTGTTATGGGTGCCGTAAGGGCTTTACACTAGAGGTGTGATTGATGTGTCAAATCCCTCAACCTTTGAGGTGTTCTATGGTCTCTCAAGCCTTTCACAAATCTCAACTGCTGAATAATCACAAACCCTAGCCTCCCTCTTCAGTTTTTATTGAGCCAAGCCGTTTCGTAACAGAAGATTTCCAAAAATTCTGCATGCGTAACGTACATGTCCGATCGGACGTAGGTATTGTCCGATCGGATGAAGGCTTCTATCTGCGGCTTCGATCAATATGCCAATTTGTCCAGCCGGTGTGCGCTTCGCTATTCTGTCCGATCTGTGTCACAAACTGTCCGATCGGATGAGCATCCTTTGGGCTACTTTTGAGCGTCGCTTCTTCTATCTTTGTCCTCGGGATTCACCGAACACTCTAGCTGTATGAGAAAATTAAGGATTACTCTCATTTGGTCTGATTAGTGATCAATAAGTCAGAGTGTTAAGGAAGAAGGTAAAAAGTGCAAAACAATACAATTTAACCTAATCTCAACCCGAAAAAGAGAATAAAAAGACTTAAACAAGACTCGATTATGTACAGATTCGTAACAAATAAGTACGAATCAATAATGGGGCGTGCGGTTCACGCGTTTGGAGCCGATGATATTTTGAACGGAAAATAGATCAGAGGTTGAAAAGAACAAAACCCGCATAGTTCGGGTTGTTAGTAATAACAAAAAAAACTTTATGTGACAAACCATAAAAACGCTACAAGTACAAGTGGCAAATAATATTTTTCCCTTTATTTTAATAAACTGGAATGAAGGAATTTTTTTAGATGATTTTGAAGTTCATTTGGTATACGCGGGTGTATTTATTCTTAAACACCAATTTCCCATTTGAATGTACTTATTATTTTGGTTAGTAGTTTAATTTGGTAATTTGCGAACTTGACATACATATAATGTTAATAACCAATTAGTTGATTTAACATATACACACACATATATACGTGTATATATATATATATATATATATGTGTGTGTGTGTGTGTGTGTGTGTGTGTGTTTATTGTTGAGTTATTTAAAACATCAAATATGGTCGATCTAAATAGATTACAAGTCTTTGTAGATTTATCAAGAGGTAGCTCAATGTTCTTGCACGTATCATCTAGTAAATAATCTAAAGTGTCACTTCAAGAAAAACACGAAATTAGTGCATCAAATATTTATTGCAATTGTGACGGCGTACACTTTGAATGATTTTAATAGACACATAAACAAGTTGAAAAATACATATCATAGAATTGTCAAATACCTCGAGGGCGTGGGAGTTAATCAATGGGCTCAGGTGCATTGTACACATGTTAATATCTTCTCAATGACATCTAATGTGGTCAAATCAGTTAATGAAAACCTAAGATGTTCTAGGGAGTTACAAGTGAAAACGGTACTTGAGTGTTTAAGGGCCTCACAACAAATGTAGAACATGGAAAACGGTGAAGAAGTGAAATGCAATTTCAGAACTGTGACAAAAAGGGATCAATCCATGCTAGAGGATAAATACAAGAAGGCATATAGGTTGATGGGGAAAATTATAGTTATATATTATTTTATTTGTGTTTATTTATGGGGAAAATTAGGTACATAACGAAAGTGATAGAATATACTAAGTGTCAATCGGGTGATCAAGTTTCATGATTGATTTGCAGAAAAGGTATGCATGTTCAATTAGTTCTACATGGATGAACTCCCATGCGCACATTCTCTATGAGTGGGAGAGGTTGAAATGAAGATTCGATTCCATATTGTTCAAGGTATTATTATAAAGAGGTTATGGTAGCCACGTATGCAGAGTCTGTTTATCTAGTTGGATGTCAATGTATGTGGACAATAAAATAGGGTGTTGAACATGAAGTAATCCTCCCACCAATAGGTAGAGTAAGATCAAGATGGCCAAAAATATTAAGGACGCCAAATAAAATAAAATATAGTAAATGTGGAAGAAAAGGACATAATATGAAGACATGTAGGGATTAACCATTTGCACCGTGGAATGTGTTTGGCGAAATTATATATTAATAATAATGTTGACATCTGCATACTTGGGTATATGTTTTTTTTAGATTACTAATATGAGCTCATCGTGTGGTACGAAAGCATTATATATACATTGTTTTCTTATTGATTAGATGTTAAATCATGGTGGAATGAACATTCAAATATGGGACAAACTTTATTATTTAATGTAATACCCCATTATTCACGTTACTTAATGGCCAATAGAATTCATGCATATTATATTAGTTTATATGATATATATGAATGCTTGCATTTATATTGTGTTTTATTTGTGCTATAGATTTTAATATTTTAAAGAATTCGTAAGGTGTAGCTACTAAGAGCCGAGGATGGATAATTAAAATTTTTTATTTTAACTTAGTAAAGCTACTAAGTGAAATCAAGACAGTTGATTACGTAGTAAGTGAGTATATTATATATATATATATATATATATATATATATATATATATATATATATATATATATATATATATATATATGTGTGTGTGTGTGTGTGTGTGTGT
>BMAC01001353.1:123769-157738 GCA_014905375.1 Phtheirospermum japonicum
TATATGCGTGTGTGTGTGAATCTCATATAAAAGTATGTGTAATTCATGTGATTAAAGGATATATGTGCATGGGTGTTTACGTAGTAGTAGTAGTAATAAATAGAGTAATGGTGTGTTGATACCACCCATATATTCGAGGTTATAAAATGGTCTTGTTTTTATGTTGTAATATCCCACATCGATTATATTTATTAAGTAAGGCTTAGTTTTACTTTTATAAATGGCAAGTGTCCCACATCATTTTGATTAAAAGATTTAAAGGAATCTTCACCTTATAAAGGCCTTGTCCCTTCATTTTATATACATGACCAAATATACAATATACATTACGTATTTCCATAATAAGGGGTCCTTATCTAGGAAACCTTGTTTTATTAAATTTTCTTGAGGTGTCAAGGACTTACCAAAAGGTTATCTTAGGGATATTATGTGGTGATATTTTAAGGTACATTTTCTATTAGTCTTTTCTTTATTAGTATTTTCATTAATTTAGTATTTTATTTATGGGTAGTTAAAAATAGTATTATTTTTTAATTAGCCTCTAGTGGTAATTAAAGTTAGTATTTTATTTACGAGTTGTTAAGTAGTATATTATTTTGTAATGGTAAAATATTTTAGTAATAGTGTTTATTTTTAGCAATAGTAGTATTTGTGCTTTCGATTAATTTATTAGTAATTGGATTGAGCAAATCTTTATTACTTAAAATATACGAGAATAGAGTTATCTGAAAAAGGAGTCGTAATTTGTAAAATCAAAGTATTGAATTGGAGTCTAATCAATATTTTATCTTGATTATATTATATTGAGGAAGTTGATTTTTGACTTGAGATAGTGTAAGCTTTGGACCCGAGGTAAGTAGAAATTCATCTTCAACTACAATGCATAAACATAATATTATTTGATTTTCCTATATGACTGTGATTAGGGTCTGTATTATCTGAATATGATATATGAGTTGTTTGATGGGTTTTTTTAGATGTTTGCTTATTGAGTCTATATATTGGCATGTGCACATGCATACATGAGCCATGATCATGTAAGAGAGTTTATTAAAGTAGAAAGATAGTTTTGACCACTGTTAGTGCAGCGAGGCATGTGGAACATGCTTATATGATATTTGAGTCAGTACCCTGCGAGACATGTGGACGGGGCTACTTCAAGATGTAGCTCAGTGCCCTGTGAGGCATACAGACTGACTCCATGTTTATGAGTTCCCAGTGCCATGTGAGACATTCGTACTGAGCTACTTGAAAAGGTAGTTTAGTACCATGTAAGAAATTCAGACTGGGATATTATGATGAGTTGCGACATGCTTTTATGTTATACTGAGCCCGTGCCATGTGAGACATTACTTTGGGTATGTGAGACTTTCGGACTGGCTCCGATCCCAGTACCATGTGAGACATTACTTCGAGTATGTAAGATATTCGGACTGGGTATCATAATGATTGATTAAATGTTGATCTCTTTCCAATGCACTACAGTAGGTCAAGGGCACAATAAGAAGATGAATTTTAAGAAATGGTTTACGACATCAGCATGATAAGTCAAGATTGAGTTTTATTGGTTTATGATATTCAATGAACACGCATGATTTCTGCTTACTAAGCTTTAGCTCGTGTAGTTTATGGATTGTCGGTGAGCCTGATAATATCTGAGCACTATCTGACTGAGTTGTTGGAGTTCCATGAAGTTTTGAGAATCCTTGTACATGGATGTCGACTTGTTGGACTGAACTATGAGTTTACTTTTCTTTTGAAGTTTGTAAATTTATTTGGGTAACTCTGATGTATATAAGTATTCCTAAATGTTGTTTGAAACCTTTAAATACTTTTGAAAGTCTATATATATAGGTGATCTTTTTATTAGAGAAAGTGAATTTTTCCTATTGCATTTTGCATTCTAAAAAAATAATAAAAATAAAATATGTTTTATAAGTTTCTAAATTTGTATAGTGTACATATTTATATATATATATGTATGAGAGTGGGCATGAAAGAGTGGTATCAGAGCCGTTTGCTATCCAGAAAACTGGGAACTAATTTGCTATGCGGGATAAGGTTGCAATGCGTGTGGAAATCCCGTGAGGGAGAAGGCCCCAGTAGAGGGAGCCCAAGATCAGGATAGCCCACGGTTTCTACTCTTGAACTCATAGGAGCCACCTCTAGAATCCTAACACCTTGAAACAGATCCTGAGATAGTTCAAGCGCGATGAGGACGTCACGAGTTTAAGGGTGTAGATTATCAAAGCCAAGGTTTGTGTCATGTAGACTGTCCATGTACAATGAATTCAAAGATTATGAAGCGAGACAATGGAAGTAAGTTAATTAAAAAAAATTTAGGTTGTAACTTATTATATGCCTCATGAATTATATTGGCCATGTGGTTTAGGTTTTGTTGATTAGATACTATAACTATGATGAGGATGAGAAGTAGGAATACTAGTGGAGGAAGTAAAAGGGAAGTTGGAGAGACATCAAATCCCTGTGATGATCATGATGCTGTTATTAATCATTTGACTAAGCTCGTGGAATGGCAGTCACATCAAATTCAACGACTCATTTAGCAAAGGGATGCAAGTGGCCAACCTAGGGATGAAATGAATCGACCACAACCTCAAGTACGACAACTAAAGATAGTTGGTGAGAGATTTAGGAAACTAAAACAACCTATAATTGAAGATGTTGTAAACCCTATTGGTGTAGAAGACTGGCTAAGGACCTTAGATAATAAGTTCTTGTATAGTAGAATCGCTGAAGAAGAAAAAGTACTGTGTGCTTCTTTTATGCTACGTTGTAGTGCGGGACACTGGTGGGACATGATGAAGAGCATTGAGGAGGCAACTACAATGACCTGGAAGAGATTGAAAGAGATTTTTAGAAATAAATACTTTACATCTTGTGCATGTGCAATCAAGATGAACAAGTTTATATAGTTGAGGTAAGGAGGTATGATGGTTGCAAACTACATTCGCAAGTTCGAGCAATTGTCAAGGTTTTCTGAGCACATGGTTAGCACTTATGTGATAAAGGAGAGATTCCTTGAAGGTCTAAAGACAGAGCTCTAGATATGAATGGCTAGGATTTGAGGTTGTGACATTTGAACCACCTGGGAAAGAATCTTTTCCCTTTATCGGGGATTACCACCTGATCGTGAGATAATGCTTGTAATTGATTTACAGCCTATAACAGCTCTAATATCCAAATCACAATATAGGATGGCACCAGCTGAGTTGAAAGAGTTGAAAATTCAATTGCAAGAATTGATAGATAAAAGTTTCATTAAGCCCAGTTTTCACCATGAGGCGTGCTTGTCTTGTTTGTTCATAAGACAGATGGTACGCTTAGAATGTGTATAGATTACTGAGACCCTAATAAAGTTACTATCAAGAACTAATACTCATTACCCAGGATTGATGATTTGTTCGACCAACTTCAAGGTGCAATTGTATTTTCTAAGATTGACTTGCGTTCGAGTTATCATCAACTAAAGATTAAAGAATAAGACAATCCTAAAAACGCGTTTAGTACACGATATGGGCACTATGAGTTTCTGGTAATGCCATTTGGCGTGACAATGCTCCAGCAACATTCATGGATCTGATGAATAGGGTATTCAAAGATTTTTTCGATAAATTTGTTATAGTGTTTATTGATGATATTTTTATATACTCTAAAAATGTAGAGGATAATGTTACATACTTGAGGAAAGTTCTAAAAGTACTAAAGGTGAAATAAATTTATGTTAAATTTAAGAAATGTGAGTTTTGGTTGGATAAGGTGGTATTTTTGGGACATGTCATATCTGGGGTAGGAATCTCAGTCGACCCAAGCAAAGTAAAAGCGATTAACAATTGGCCTCGACCTATAAACCCTTCAGAAGTATGAAGTTTTCTTGGTTTAGCGGTATATTATTGTAGAATCGTCGAAGAAATTGCAAAAATTGCTTCACCATTAACACAATTAACTAGAAAGAGTGTGGCTTTTAAGTCGATAGAAGCATGTGAACAAAGCTTTCAAGAACTGAAATGAGATTAACATCGGACTCTATCATATCAATCCCATCGGGTACAAGAGTTTTTATAGTCTACGGTAATGCATCTACGAATGGTTTGTGTTGAGTGCGGATGCAAAATGGCAGGGTAATAGCATATACATCTAGGCAATTGAAGGATTATGAAAAGAACTACCCTACACATGTTTTAGAGCTTGCAGCATTAGTTTTTGTGCTTAAGATTTGGAGACATTACCTATATGGAGAACATTGTGAGATTTACACTGATCACAAGAGTTTAAAATACCTTTTCACACAAAAAGAGCTCAATATGAGACAACGAAGGTGGTTGGAACTTGTAAAGGATTGCGATTGTGTTATCAACTACCATCCAGGCAAGCCCAATGTCGTAGCTGAGGCTTAAGTAGAAAGTCAACGTAACAAAATACAGTAAATACGTCAATTCAAAAGCAAGAGTTTCTTGACATATATAATATGAATGTTGAAGTTATCCAACAAGGAATATTGGAGGCAAAACTAGCATCTTTGACTCTTCGACCTACCTTAATAAATATAATCCAACAGGAACAACACACTGATAAATATCTAGTCAAAGTAAAGAAGAAAGTTTCTCCAGGGACATCATCTGACTTCTAACTATACAAAGATGGGGCACTTCAATTCAAAGGTCGATTATGTGTGCCAAAGGCGGGGAGTGTTCATAAAGGTCTCATGGAAGAAGCTCATTCAACACCATTCTGTACATCTAGGATATACTAAGATGTATAAAGTCTTGAATATGCATTACTGGTGGCCAGGTATGAAAAGAGATATCGCCCAATATGTAGAGCAGTGCTTGACGTGCTGACTCACACGTATTTGTCATGATTTTTATATATTTGGGTAGTGTTTTAGTAGATTTGTTGTTAATTTTTGTATAAGTTGGATAGATTGAGCATATTTTAGTATTTATGTATCTCTGATTTATTTTACCATATTCTATGTTTATTTTAGGTATTTTGAAGTCTTTCGGTGTTAAGGTGGACGAGTGTGGTCCCTTGAGTGGAGTTTCAAAGAAATTGGGCCCCGATTTGGTATATTACAGCTGACACTAGGTATGTCATCCACACTGGGTTACCTAGTGTCAGAACCCAATGTCAGCACATCCGGTCGGATTGACTGCACGACCGGTCGGACGAAACCTTTTGGACTCACATCCGATCGGATAGACTAGCATCCGATCGGACGACACTGGGTATACCGGACGACACTGGGTAAGTCGTCCACACTAGGTTACCCAGTGTCAGGCGTTACAACTCGGATTTTGAGGAGATCTTCAGTTACGAAAAAGGATTTGAAGGCTACAAAAGGCTAAGAACTCAGCCACATTCATCCACATTATATATAATCCATCCATAGATGAATAATTCCTCGTCCAGTTCGTGATAACCGGGACGAGAATACATTCTCGAACCTCTTGAGGATGACAACCCAAGGGAGTTCTTGAATCGTTTTTCATTTCATCTTTCTTTTCTAATTCAAATATTTAGTTTTTCAAAACTTAGATAAATATTAGATTGATAATCGTTGTTCGGACATTGGATGTAGACTAGCTTTGATTCGTGCGCTTCCTAGTTTTGAACGTTGACAATTTCCATTTCCATTTTGTAAGCTTTTCGTTTCTTTCATTTTACCATTTCAATTTATGTTTCGTTTGATTATGAGTTTCTTGTTGGATTGTTATGCTTCGACGTTGTTAGTTATGTTTCAGTTTATCATATTGAACTTGTTGATGATACTCTTGTGTTACGTTTTTCCGCATTGATAATCGTGCCACGCCGTACGAATCAATCCTTTTACTTTTTGACTAACTATTCGCATGATAATTGATTCGACGTTTTCCTTTTCCTTGTGTTGATTTGTGTGATAGCAATGTGGACATTGACTACTTTTGTGTGGGGGGAGGATATTCGTATTATGAATGCGTAGTCGTTTCGATCGAATGGTTCTGTTTGAGTCTTTCTTTGTGACGTCGTAAGAATCAACCAATTGTTTATGTCGACGTATGTTGAAATTATTCCCATGCTTATTTGTGTTGTACTGGCTTGCCTTTCGGAATCATGTATTATGTGACATGTCGTTAGAGTCTTTTGATTTTGTTTAAGTGCAAAATTTTTCAAAAACTACTTATATATATTTATTTAGAAAAACACTTGGTCATTAGCAATTTTGTGAAGCTCTTAAAAATTGATCTTCTTATTTTCAAAAGTTTGAATAAAACCCCAGTAAGAAGCCTTATGTGTTTATCAACATTTCATGCTGCGATTCGATAAGAGTTTTGAGAAGTCCCTAAAGTCGCATGTGTATATTTGGTTTTGGAAATGACGATAGGCACATATAAAAGGTGATTCTGGCTATATTCAGAAATAAAAACCACTATAAATTCCTAATGAGCCACTTTGAGCCTTTATCCCGTCTCTTTGTTAGCCATGTGCATAATTGTAGCTCTTATTTCGTTTATGTTTGTGAAATGAGAGTTTTATTTATCATTTGTTCAATGAGATATGACGATTGTAAGGTGGGAATTAGTGGGATATATATACCAAAAAAAAGGGTAAAAGAATATTAAAAAAAGAGGAAAAAAATAATTTAAAAAAAAAGAGAAAAAGAAAGTATAAGAATAAAGCTTTTGTATAGAGGAAAGTATTTGAGTTTTGGGTGAGAAATAGCCATAGTTATAAAAGGGTAAGAATAGTTTTTTATGCTTTGCTCTATGCTAAAAATCTGGATTGAGTGAGTTATTGATTGCGTTTGTTCGCAAGCAGCTACAAATCTTTATATATGACATACCTTACCAAAGAGACTACATTACAACCATAGAAAGTCCTAGTCCGATTCTTGATTAAATGTGCACACATTTGCGATGTACGAGTCTTTGATTTTAACGGGTCGTTGAATGCATGTCTATGTTGATCCGAGCGTATACACTTATCTTTTGAAAAACACGAGCGAATGAGTGCACCATTATATATATTTCCCTTTTGTGAGGACGCATTCTTTTGATTTCAAGGTGAAAAGGTAACACGAGCTTAGCTTAAGAGTTTTCGACAAAAGTGTTTATATTTGCAAAACTATATTATATGCACAACATGACTCTTTGATCTAGCTACTTTCATTCTTACATGGTTTTGATTCTTTCATTTGTTAGAGGACGAACAAACCAATAAAGCATGTGGTGGTTGACTCACACGTATTTGTCATGATTTTTGTATACTTGGCTAGTGTTTTATTTAGATTTGTTGTTAATTTTTGTATAAGTTGGATATATTGAGCATATTTTCATATTTATGCATCTCCGAATTATTTTACCATGTTTTATGTTTTTTAGGTATTTTGATGTCTTTCGGTGTTAAGGTGGACAAGTGTGGGCCCGCGAGTGGAGTTTCAAATAAATTGGCCCCGATTTGGTATATTACAACTGACATTGTGTATGTCATCCACACTGGGTTACCCAGTGTCAGCACATCCAGTCGGATTGACTGCACAACCGATCGGAAGAAACCTTCTAGACTCACATCCGATCGGACGACACTGGGTAAGTCGTCCACACTAGGTTACCCAATGTCAGGCGTTACAACTCGGATTTTGAGGATATTTTCAGCTACGAAAGAGGATTTGAAGGCTAAAAAAGGCCAAGAACTCAGCCACATTCATCCACACCATCCCTAATCCATCCATAGACGAATAATCCCTCGTACGGTTCGTGACAAACCGAGACGAGAAGACATTCTCGAACCTCTTGGGGATGACAACCCAAGAGAGTTCTTGAATCATTTTTCATTTCATCTTTCTTTTCCAATTCAAGTATTTAGTTTTTCAAACCTTAGATAGATATTAGATTAATAATCGCTGCTCGGACATTGGACGTATACTAGCTTTGATTCGTGCGCTTCCTAGTTTAAACGTTGACAATTTCTATTTCCATTTTGTTAGCTTTCCGTTTCTTTCATTTTACCATTTCAATTTATGTTTCGTTTGATTATGAGTTTCTTGTTGGATCGTTGTTCTTTGACATTTTTAGTAAGTCTCATTTTATCATATTGAACTTGTTGATGATACTCTTGTGTTCGATTCTATCTTTATTGTTGATGTATTTTATTTGTTCTCTATTTTCTTGTTCAATCATGATTAATTCTTGCTTTGAGTTTG
Source organism: Phtheirospermum japonicum (assembly GCA_014905375.1). Lineage (NCBI taxonomy): Eukaryota > Viridiplantae > Streptophyta > Magnoliopsida > Lamiales > Orobanchaceae > Phtheirospermum > Phtheirospermum japonicum. The sequence continues at coordinate 131,973 of BMAC01001353.1, forward strand.
TGATATTAGATTTGTTAATGTTTAATTAGAATTTAGGGTTCTAGAGCCTAGAATCGTTTAGAACCATCACTTGGAATCGTCTGGCGTTTAATCTATACGTTGGGATTTATAACCCCAACTCGTAGACTTAGTGTTCGACAAAATTCCCAAGTGGTTGTGGAGACGATTCCAAGGCCCAAGACCCCCTTTTTATTTATCTTTTAAAAAGTTTTCAATTTCGTTTTTAAATTGTTATAAACTTTAATTAAAGTTCTTGCATAGAGACTGACGCCCTCTTTGCAAGATTGGTTTTTAAATATCTCATAGCATAAATCATCACTTTTACATATAAAAGTTCTCAAATGAAAACCCCTTTGTCCGCGTTTTTAGCATATCATTTTTGTTATTTTTCTTTCGTAAAAACAAACACAAAAACAACTTCTGATTAGCCTTCCTCAAGAGATTCGACTCAAGTTAACTTGCCAGTTTACGGTGACCCCGTTCTCTTGTGGGCGAACTAAAACCTTTCAAATGTGACGCGGACTTGTTTAACTAGATTTAATTTTGAAAGGAACAAAAAGTTTGGATCACGTGCCAACAGATAAAAACCGAACATCAAAAATCGGTAGTAACACTGCAACCTTTGTTTATACCAGAATAGAGAATTCTAAATATCCTAACCAAAGCATCTAACCACATCACTTCATCAAGGTTCCAGTCAATATCAATACACAAAACTCAAATCAATCACAAGCAAGCATACAAAAAATTAATAACCAAGGACAACCCCCCCCCCCCCCCCCCCCCCACACACACACACACACTTAAACCATACAATGTCTACATTGTATAATACGAAAAATTAAGCTAAGTATGGTAAAAGGTAAGAGAAATAGAGAAACGTCCCTGAAATCGCGCTTGTTGGCGATGATTCGAGCGTCTAAAAATGTCAAACGGGCTTCAACGTCGAAGGGAACCTGAAACAACAAGAAACAAAAACATAAAAAATAGACATAGTGAAAACACTTGGGTTGCCTCCCAAGAAGAGTTCGTTTAACGTCTTTAGCTTGACGACGTTTCCATTCGATGTCATCCCGGGTCTAAAATAAAATGATGATCGTGCCACACCTTGGTATTCTCTAAAAGCAAGAATTGGCGATGATAATCACCAAGGCGGGCATAAAAAGTATGCCCCGAGATGCAAGGGGTGAAAACTCCAACTATCTTTGGAGGTCGGAACCGCGAGTAATCGATCACCGTCAAAAGGCAATTGTAGCATGGGGTGACCGGGCACCTTCTCGACTATCTCATCTACCACCTCAGGATCAAGTTTCAACAAAGCTTCAGGTGGTCCAAAATGTGACTCAATAGTCTCACTCTCCTCCAAAACTGGCACAACTTCATCATCAAACCGCACGGAAGTGGTAATGCCTTCATCCGACTCTTTCTTCTCACCCGTCAACTCCATATCCTTGCACACATCTTTCAAAAGATCATCAGAGCTTGAACTGTCTTCAACAAAGATGGAATCTTGCACATCCACGATGGGCATCTCCACATGACAAGGTTGGTCAAGCCCATACGCCTGTTTGACAAGTTTCTCTAATTAAAAATCGAAGCGATCCATGCGTTCATCCATCCGCTGATCCCAATCCGAAATCTTGGTTATAAAAGATTCCAATTCTGATAAAAGGGACATGGAAAATTCTTGAGAAACTGTGGAGTAAGGATCACCGCTCGAAGTATATGCATAGGAGATGGGTGGATTATAAACATCGTAGCTCGAAGAATAGAAATCTTGATACGGTGGAGCATAAGAGTCCGCGTTCGGATAAGGTGGGGCAAATTGAGCATAAGAATCATCATGACCTGGATCATAATACCCACAAGATAGTGCGTAAGTATCCATGCTCGGATTACAGCAATATGAAGGACATGGGCCGAAATGATCAAAAGGATTGGCCCATTCTCGACCGCTCTAATCATACGGGTCATAATATGATGGAGGGACTTCACAATCGAAAGTTGTAGCGTAAATTTCATCATATGGCAAACTAACTTGATAATCCTCCATCTTCAATCAAAATAATCTCGAGTCTTAAAAAATGTGGCTACAAAGCACAACACTCAAAAGCCGAGATTAAATGAACAAAAAAGTACAAAAACAACAGAAACAAAAATCGCAAATGAACAGTAACACAAATAGACAAATAAGAGCACGAACAAAAATCACTAAAAGCAAACACCAAAAATCGCGACCTTTAGCCTTCCTCGACAACGATTATGAAAACAAACTTTGAATCGAACTTTTTACACCTACTTTTTATTTAAAAATAAAAAGCTCATCCGCTAGAGAACGGAGTAGTTGTAGGTGGTAAGTTGGACAAAAGTCAAATCACAAGGAAAACTAATCGGAAGTTATTCCGGTGTTTAATTTTACGAACATAGAATAGAAACATAAGACTAAACTAAACACGCGGTCTAATTTGGTTTGGGGAGTTCTAACATCTACGAGCAATAAAATCGAAAGCTTTGAAATGATTATGAAAACGAGGGTTCTAGTGCGCCAAAATCATCTCCACGATCAGGTTTGTCAATCCCGATGGCTCTAAATGTCCTTAGGCACACTAGACCGATAATTTTAGACGAAAAACATTAACATAATTAATAGCATAATTTCAACGAAAGCATGAACATTATCAAAATTAAAAACAAAAAACTAATCTAACGAGAACGTTTATAAAGAAGCGAATACCAAATACGAATTAAAAGCAAGAAAGTAACGACGTTCAAATTAGAAATTAAACTACATACTGCAAACTATTATATCTAACATCTAAAATCTAAGAAACTACATTAAAACACTGAAAGGTAAAACAAAAATGAAGAACAAACGAGGAAACGACGACTTGAACTTGCGATCTTCAACTCTTCAGCCCGAATTTTGCATGCTATTGAAAGGGGTCAAGAACTGAGGGATCTTAGCAATTTCTAAACCTTCCCCTCAAGTTCTAGCCTGCAAATGAAGTGAAAATGATGGGTTTATATAGTTTCTCCCGAAATAACTGATCAAACTGCTAGAGCATCGACCGACGCGTGCCAAGCATCGACGTCGATGCGAGTTAGGCTGCTCGCGTCGACAAGGCAGGGCATCGACCGACGCGTGCATGGATCGATGCAACTGCAAGTTTGAGTCGGCTTGTGCATCAAATGTCGGGGCAAAGTTTGACGCAACAGAGAGTTTGTGTCGACCTAGCATCGACCGATGCGGGCGGATCCTGGCGTCGACGCGGCCCCTAGCTACGGGCGTCGATAGCACGTCGTGCATCTCGTCTCCTTCGTATTGAAACTGAAACAAGAAATTAATCAAAATTAGATTACTTCTTATAAAACAAAGTGGAAAAACATTAAACATGATACGAAACGAAAAACATCAAAATGAAGAAAAACGAGAAAAAGATAAACCTAAAACACGTAAAAGCAAACAAAACAAAATGCAAAAACACACAAAAATCACATATAAAAATGTACAAATCAGAACATCTATATAAACCCCACATCTTTCCCCAAAAAAAAAGAATCTACTCTCCTCCCAACACATGGATGAATTTTTGGATTTATTTTCTCTCTCTGGTTATTAAATTTATTTTCTCTCTCTAGTTTTTGGATTTAATTTCCAGCTTTTTCTTGGATTTGTAAGCTCAGGAAGAATTCATGTCACCACTTGGATTTTATTTTGATTGCAATTTCTTTCAAGCTTTTGGATTCTCTTTCTTAATTCAAGTGTTCATTAATTTCTTCCTTGTTCTTCAATTTCAAGTTTGTTCTTCAATTTATGCATTTTGCCTTAGCTCTTGGATTATTGTTAGATCTGTGATTTGGTTTATGGAATCTAGGTGAGTGACACACCTTGATCATAGATTGGGTCTTTGATCGTTTTTATTTTAAGTATTTCATATGCTTTATTTTGGTTTTTATTTTAATGCATGGTTTTATGTTGATTCCTAGATCTACTCTTCGTTTCTAGTTATTTTTCGAAAATTTTTTAACTTCATGTCAACTTTTATTGCTCTTTCTATTGGTGCTTTTAATTTTAGTTAATTTTCATCATTTAAACTTTATGGTCATGCATGAATAGTTGTACCTTAGGCTTTCATGCGTGTACATTGTTGTTTTTTTGCTTTTTATTGCTTATTTTGATTATTGCTTGAAATTTAAATATGGCACACGCATGAGGCATCGGAAATACCTGCTTTACTTCCATAGTTCATCATAGTTAATTGTTTATTTTTGTTTTCTTTAATTCCAGAAGCTAAAAACTCATTGATCTCTACAATCGCATTGAATTCCGATAATACCAAGCCACACGAACCTTACCTATACTACACCACCTAAACCCTTCTTTTTAAAATGGCGCCATTGTCGGGATCGAACCTGGGTCACCCGTGTGACAGGCAGAAACACTCCACACTATACTTCAAAATGGCACCGTTGCGACTCGGCTTGGTTAAGGTTTTCGATTTGCTTATATATATATTGTGTTTCTAGCTTTCTTTTGTATTTGGCATTTTTATTGAGTGTATGCAAGGTCGTCAAACCCTTGGGAATGATTTAGCTCCTTACATTTCCAATCCCAAGAGATTAAGGCATTTACAACGTCCCCTTGCTACTAATTAAGACATGGCGAATAATCTTCCCACTACCGGCCTATTTTCCAATCCACGGGCCCATGACCCTCAAAGCTCTAGCACACCCGAGCCCGTTGATCATGTCGAGTCTTCCACACCAGGTGATAAACCCAAGCTTTCGACTCCCAATCCCACAACCTCTCGCGATCATGCATTAGGAATTCAAGAGAGTGGTTTCACCACTCATGGACACGCCATGGGCCTACCCTATGGTAGCGCACACATTTCCAATCCTTATGGCAATGGGGGTTACATTCCTAACATGGGAGGGTATGGTACAAATCATGTTTGGAATGGGATGAATTTTAATGGTTTTGGCAACATGTGAGGGGTGAAAACCATGTTGGGTATAGTGGCTTCACGAGTATGAATGGTTCCTACGGATTTTTTGGTGATCCTTATCACTTCCCGAATATGGAAACTCTGAATTCCAATCCGTATGGGGTTTATGGTGCTCCTAATTGATTTCCGAACATGCAAAATCTGAATCCCGGCCCCTCAGATGTGAATCTTATTGGAGATGGTGGTGGTCCGGGTTATGGAGGTGTCAATAATAATGTTCACGAGGGAACTCTTAATCCATTTGCAATTTTTGGAGGTGTGAGCCCGAATGCCCAAAATGCCCCTCCCGTTCGATGCAAAGCCTTTTTGGGGGCGAGTATTTCGTCTTGTATATCCTTTACTTTCGATGTTATGGCTATTCCGTCTTTGCCATGAGAGAAGTTAGCAAAGCCTTTTTGGGGGCGAATATTTCGTCCTTTATATCCATTCCTCTCGATGTTATGGCTATTGATATCTGATCACTTAATTTTGCTCGGCTTCCGATATTTCATGGATTTGCTAAAGATGATCCTCTCCAATTCCTTTGAAAATTCTTATGGTAAGTCTCGACTTTTCACCATCCGAATATGATGAGTTTAGAGCATCTTCAACTCTGATGTTTTTCATATGCTCTCTAAGATAAAGTGTTGTTGTGGTTTATGTGTATCCATTCTAATTCTATTCATACATGGGATGAGCTCTCAGCTATATCATTGGATCATTATTATTCCGATGAAAAGACGGCCGAGTTGAGGATCAAGATTATCTTGTTCAAGCAAATGAAAAATGAGCCATTTCACTCGGCATGGGCTCGTTTCCAAGATTTTCTCACGAGTTGCCCACATCATCGTATGGCAAAGGAGATTTTAATCCAAACCTTCTATGAGGCGTTGGACCCACATTTCTAATATATGGTGGATACATCGGTGGGGGTAATAAGAAGAATCATCCTCCTCAAGTTGTTCACAAGGTTTTCACCACTTTGGCCAAAAATTCTCAACAAAAAATCTTTTCGAGCGTTGTATTCTAACGCTAATGAAGTGAGTGAAGCTTCTTATCCTAGAGAGATTGAGTTGGAAAAGAAAGTAACGAATATGGAGACTCAAATAGCTAAGTTGTCTAATCCAATCCCAAATCCCCCGTGTGCGTTGTGTGGAATTGTTGGTCATGATACCACGTATTGTCCTTCAAATCCCTCTTTCTATACGCCGATGCCTCAATTAGAGGAAGTATGTGGGGTTCAAGGGTATCAAGCGGGACCCAGTTTTTCTAAACCACCTTTCGCTCGTCCGCTGACTCACAATCCTCCTCATCACCCAAACAATCACATGCATCCGAATTTTATCTATGCGAATACAAATACGGGTGTTTATCCTCATCCGCCTATTCTGGTGATTGCTCCTACTCCCCCGTTCGACACAAATATCTTGCTCATTATGCAACAAATGAAGTTGTTTTCCATTTTGTTTGCTTCGTTCGATGATAAGTTTAATGCAATTGAGGCTACGACCAACGGGTTAAATAATAAAATAGGGCAATTAGCAAGTGATGTGAATATGGTCAAGAAAGCTCATGAGAAAGGTGAATTTCCAGGACAACCTTTGCAAGCTCATGCGGTCACGACCCTTCAAAGTGGTAAGGTGGTTGATAAAAAGGTTTCCCCACCATCCGAGGAGGAGATGATTTCTATTACGAATGTTCTTAATCCTCCCGATTCAACTCCCGCGTGTCCTACTTTGGCAAAAGAACTTTACGATGGCCTACACAAGTCTTCGAACGCCTACAAGCCGCCTACTTCTAAGGCTCATATGCCCTATCCGTCTCGGCTACAAAATGCTAAGAAAGATACATAAATTCAAAGGCTATACGATCTATTACCCAACATAAACATCACTCTTTCCTTGTTAGACGCCATCCGAGATATGCCCGCTTATGCCAAATTCTTCAAAGAGCTTTCCTTAAAGAAGCTTGTAAGTGCTATGAATGAGAGAGATTTTCTATCGACGTGCTCATCTTCCCAAGCCAGTCAGGTATGCAGAAATGTGGTTATCCGATTCATAGATGGAATTGCTGATTCATTTAAATGGATCTAGGGTTTCTAATTGGCAAGTAGATGTGCTAATTTTATTTAAATTACAAAATGTCAGCTATGAATTTCGAATAGGTAGTAATTTCTATATGTTTACTACTGAGATAATTGCATTAACCTGTGGGAAAAATTAAAAAAAAAAAAGGATTTCGAGTTGAAAAGTTCACTGAGTTGATAATTGGATTTACTGTTTTTTTTGTCATAATTGTATATTTTGTCGAAACATGACTGTTATTTTGTGTTTATATTGCAGGGGGAGAAGGTGCAGGGGGAGAAGGTGCGTCTATGTTTTTTTAATATTCTCCGTGTATGAATGGTTTTAAGGTTTTTAATTTTTTTGTTTTTCTTCTGCATTTATTTGCTTTTGTTAATTTCAAATTGTTTTTTGGTCTTGCAATGGTGTTGATGCTGGGTTGATTCTGTATTTTCTGCATATATTAAATTAATTAAGATGCACTCAGTGCAATTGGAAAAAAAATTGGATCTTTAGTCTGCTATTACTTTATTTTTTCCTAATATAAACTAGTAAGAGGTTGCTGGAATACTTTCAAAATCAGATTAATTGCTTGATTTACGTGATGTAAATATCGTTAGTTAATTCGCACCTAATTACTAGACATGTGGTAAAATTACTCGGTTGAAAATTCTCCTCTTTTTTTTTTTCTTTGCCCGAGGTTGCATAAATTTCACATTACTTGCTTTGTAATAAATAAGTAGATAATTGGGTTCAAAATTTTTGCTTTTATTTTTCTCAAGTTTTTGCAAACAACCCCTAAATAGTTGTTGAGCATTTAGGCTAATAATTATTGTTGTTGTCGATTATTTTAGGAAAGTCTCAAAATGACGAGATTAGGCCGTGGTTTTAGTTACACGTTGCAGAAGGATGCAGTGTCGTCGGTATCAGCCGACGTGATTTTTGCATCGATTTATTTTCCGTAGTATAAAATCAGAGCAAACAATCAGATAGTGGAGATCAAAGAGGATGCAAACGTGTTGTCCACAAAAGAAATGGCCGCGCGAGAAACAAAATTATTGATGGAGAAGCAGCAACGTCTCTCAATTTGTGATCTTGCTAACAAATTCGAGAAGGGTTTAGTTGTTGTTGCAAAGCTGTCCAATGAGGTTTAGTCTTGTTCTTGTTTGACTTTTCTCGGACGTTTTAAAGTCCACATTGAATGTTTTATATATGTATATTATGCCGAAGTTCATTTACGATCTATAGAATGTTTGCAACCACTAAAAAGAATACAGGAAAAAAAAGTGATTCTCAGCTTATGGATGTAAAAATGTGATTCTGCATCTGGTTTGACTTTTGCAAACAAATAAGCACTTTTAACCCTTATTCACTGAACAACCATTTTGAACCAAAATCAACTTTTAACTTCTGTTAGCAAACTCTGCCAACTCTGCCAGCTTAAGAAATAATTCAATAACTTCTTAAATATCAAATTTCCCCATTTAGAAAAATTAAAAAAAAAATGTTTGATGTTTGCAGGTGGAAGCGTTAGCAGTTCAATTAACTCAAAGAGAAAGAGAGCTAATACTGAAGTGAAAAGGCTTGCAACTTTTCTAAAACAGGTTATATTTGTTATATGATGTTTTTGTTCCGCCTCTGGGATCTCCAGACCGGCATCCTCGCTCCTCGCTTCGTCGCCAGCCATTCCATTGTCCTCCATCGCCATCAACTCCGACAAGTACGTATGTCTCTCTTTCCGTAATTTTTATGGTTCCTTTGTTTGATTTTTTATGACCATTCCATTTTCGTGCCCTAACTTCTTCTCTCATTTTCTTCTTTTATGTCTACCTAATGCCTCTCCCGATTGATTAAATCTTATTGCCCCAATGATCTCTACCTTGCGCAATATTTTTTGCTTTCGATTTGTTATGTTTTTGTTAGATTACTTTGTCCATATGCTTGTTGGAGGACATGAAATCTCAATTTAGACATGATGTTTGTTCGAAGCCGAAAATTAGAATATTTTATTCTTTATTTAATTGCGCAAGTATCTTTAACTAGTTCTTGATTGAAAAATATGCCAATATGAAATTTTATTATTATTATTATTATTATTATTATTATTATTATTATGATTATTATTATTATTATTATTATTATTATTATTATTATTATTATTATTATTATTATTTTGTACTCAATTCACATGGTTTTTATTCATTTGTCTTTGTATTATATTTTATTCAGAGGAAGCAATTGAACCTTCTCGCATAGAAGGAGCAGACAACGCTGGTCCAAGTGAGCTCACCCGACTGAGAAAAACGGGTGGTGATCCTAACACCTGTTCTGATAAAGGTGCACAAATTTATTTATTTTTTAAATTTTATTATTAATTATATCAGGAATAGTGTTGCTGAATTTTGAATATCGATGACATTATATCTTGACTTTTTAGGTCCTTCAACCGGAAACCATGGCACGAATCATGGAAGGGTAAAAAATTACAAGCTAAGTGAAAAACAAAAGAAAGACAATTAAGATAGCCTTTCCGATATTGATGATTCTGAGGTATTTTCTGATGTAATGCATCCGTTGATTTTAGTTGATTTTTAAAATGTTTGGTAAAAGATCACTTCCTTTTGTACATTCTAAAATGGGAATTTACTTATAGTACCTAAGTTTCATGCTAACCCTCGAAATCTGATATATTTTATCTACATATATATATTTTAAATTACGTGTAAATTGAGGGAATGGCTTTCAGTTGTTGAAGGAAAGAGTAGAAGTTATGTATTCAGCCCAAGTTGTATAAAAGTGATTTGAAAAAGGAAAAGAAAAGAAAAAAAGATTGATGGTGGTGATGTTATTTTTATAGATGCCTAGATAGAATTTAAAGGTATGCATAGTGGATATCAGCTGATTTTTTCTTGCATATAATTTCAGGTCTGGAGAATTATGTATACTCAACTAGTGGAGATTCAGCCTCATGAACTTAAGTTCAAATGTAAGTGTATTAATTGGTGCAATATGTTGCCTTGATAATTATGATGCCTAATCTTTCCCCTTCTTCTATCAGCCATTTGTTTATTTAATGCTTGTAAACTTTATGGTAATGGTTTCTTAAGACTGTGAAAGGCATGTATAATCTAAAGGGAAAGTTTGACTAATTGGGTTGCATTCATTTTTGAAGCACTCAGGGAGTATATTCCTGCTTGTAAGGTTCATTGGATTTTGTCTAATACATTTGACCTTATGCATGTCTCATCAATCTGGTTGTGCTGTTTCGAGCATGAATACTATGTGAATTTTCTATGATGTTATGGTTCTGTACTTGCAACACTGTAAACAAACCAATTTTGAATTCCAGTATGATCTGATTATACATTTTTTTCGTTTTCCTGCTATGTTATGCTTTATTTTTTGAATTATGTTTCTCTGTATTTTCATTTATGCCAGCTTAACCTGATCTCCGTATCGTTTAGCTAATTTATTTGCTGCTTTATCTTCTTGTTTATCCCGTTGGCTTGACTAGTTGAGGTGAAGAAACAGAGTTCATGTGCTGTTCACCTTGCCAATGCATATATTTGTTTTTTAATTTTTGTACTACTTTCTAGAAGGTACTTTTTAAGAACCGTTGTAAAATATCCGTTCTGAAAACAGACTTTCTAAAAGGTATTTTTCAATAACCGACGTAGAATCCACCGCCGTTGTTCTTTTCGGCGGTTCTTAAACCGCCGTAAAAAGCATCACTTTCTACGGTTTTTCAATAAAAACAGTCGTAAAAAGCCTCACTTTCTACGGCGATTTTAGAAAAACCGCCGTAAAAATTTACGGCGGTGGATTTAAAGGAGGTTCAAAAACCGCTGTTAAAAGTCTCTCATAACCGCCTTTAAAACTATTTTCTACATTAGTAATTTCAAGGAGGACAAGAAACTTACTGATTTGCTGGAAAGGTATCAGGATGTGTTTGGAGAACCCAAAGGGCTACCACCCAGCAGAGGAGTGAAACACCAGATTATTCTTAAACCTGGGAGTGTACCTAAGCATCAGTACCCCTACAGGACCTCTCACAATCACAAAGATGGGATTGAGAAGATTGTACAAGAGTTGCTGGAATCAGGCATGATACAGAATAGCAAAAGCCCTTTTGCGTCTCCAGTTTTGCTGGTAAAGAAGAAGGATGCAAAATGAAGGATGGGTGTAGACTACAGATATTTGAATGAATTGACAGTAAAGCATGACTACCCTATTCCAATAATTAAGAAACTACTTGATGAACTCTCTGGTGCAAAGTACTTCTCTAAAATTGACCTAAGATCAAGTTAGTTTCAGATTTTGATGAGTCTAGAACACAAGTATCTCACTGCATTTAACATTCACCATGGTCACTATTAATTCTTAGTGATACCCTTTGGGTTGTGTAATGCTCCTGCCATCTTTCAGTCTTTATGAATTGGGTTTTCAGGGGGTGTTTGAGAAATTATGCACTTGTATTGTTTGATGATATATTGGTTTACGGTAAGGGATGGGAATCACATCTTAAACAACTTGAAGAAATGTTGTCTTTACTGAGAGAAAACACTCTATTTGCTAAAAGGAGTAAGTGTCAGTTTGGACAAAAACAAATTGAATACTTAGGGCATGTTATTTATGAGGATGGGGTATCTACAGACCCCAATAAGATGGAATGCATAGTTAATTGGCCTAGACCTACCACTGTCAAGCAATTAAGGGGTTTCTTGGGGTTAACAGGCTATTATAGGAAGTTTGTAAGGTATATGGTGTCATTTGCAAACCCCTCACAGCATTACTAAATAAAAATCAGTTTAAATGGGGAGATGAAGCTGAGAGGGCATTTCAGGAGTTAAAGAGAACCATGGTTACCACCCATGTCCTAACCTTACCTGATTATACCCAACCTTTTATCCTAGAGACTGATGCCAGTGGGCATGGAGTGGGTGTTGTCTTAATGCAGCAAGGCAATTCCTATATGAGCAAGACACTTTGCCCCAAGAACCAGATCTTGTCTATGTATGAGAGAGAATTTGTGGCTGTCCTAATGGTTGTTCAAAGATGGAGGTATTACCTAAAGGGGCACAGGTTTATTATCAGAACTGACCGTCAGGCCTTGAAACATCTGTTGGATCAAAGAGTAAGGTCACCTATGCAACAAAGGTGGATTACTAAACTCTTGGGGCTGGATTATGAAATACAGTATAGAAAGGGGGTAGAGAATAGGGCATTAGATTCTTTATCAAGAAGGGAAGAAGTTGGGCACAATTGTGAGGCTATCACCCAACTGATTCCAGATTAGGTGCAAGAAGTAGTGGCTAGATATGCTAATGACCCTCTTTGTAATAAGATCCTAAATGCTAAGAGTCTAAACCCTACCCTTTTTCAAGAATACACAGCCAATGGGGGAATCCTAAGGTACAAAGTCAGACTAGTATTGGGACAAGAAGACAAAATCAGAAAACAAATATTGTCAGTTATGCATGAATCAGCTTATGGGGGCCATTCTGGGGTGAATGGTACTTACATGAGGTTGAAGGGAATCTTCTATTGGCCTAAGATGCAGAGTGATGTTACTGAGATGGTGCAATCATGTGATGTATGCATGAGGAACAAACCAGATAATGAGGGGCATCCTGGTTTGTTACAGCCTCTACCCATTCCTGAGCAGGCCTGGTCTTACATTTCAATGGATTTTATAGAGGGGTTACCAAAATTAGGGGGAAAAGATGTGATCTTGGTAGTGATTGATAGGTTTACTAAGTATGTCCACTTCATAGCACTCTCACACCCTTACTCATCACATTCCATAGCCAAACTATTCATAAACACTGTTTACAAACTACATGGTCTACCAGTGAGCATCATTTCAGACAGAGATAAGGTTTTCACTGGCACATATTGGAGGAACTTAATCAAATTGTTGGGAGTAAAGCTCAACATTTCATTATCCTACCATCCATAAATCGATGTACAGACAAAAAGGTTGAACCAGTGCCTAGAAAATAACACTAGTGCAGAAACAGCTTTCCAGAACGCGTGTTTCTGCAAATCAAGAACACCCTGCTGAGGCGTTCTGTATGGAGCTGTTCTTGAAAGTCTGACAATATAGAACGCCCTACTGAGGCGTTCTCGAATGTCAGACTTTCTAGAACGGTTATGAGTGACGTTCTGGAAAAAGATTTTAGCCGTTCTAGAAAGTCGTTTTTACCGGTTTCCCCATTCTGGAAAATAAATTTTCAGAACGTCTCTAAAAAAGGCGTTCTGGAAAGTATACTTTCCAGAACGCCTCCAGAAATAGGAATTTCCAGAACGTCTCCAAAAATAGGCGTTCTGGAAAGTATACTTTCTAGAACAAGTTTTTGAATAACCAATCTAAAAAGTAGTAAAAAAATAAAAAATAAATAAATGAAAGCAGGTGCCAATAAATACACCAAATTCATTAAATTCATTAAAAACAAGACAATCACAAACTTAATATCAACATAACTAAAACTTATCATCACCTATAATCCAACAAACTCAAAGGAAATATGAATCAAGCAAACCAATAAAATAGAAGGAGCAAATTTCATGAAAACATTCAAAGATTTCTGTCATATTCAGGGAGGAAAGAAAATTAGAATCTATGAATATACTAACAATAGAGTTACCAGAAATCAGTGTATAACAACATATAGTAGCATATAGTGTCAGCATGAGCCAAATCATGCCCTCCTGCTGGATAAAACCCTTTTAGAATAAGAAGACAAGCACAACTCACCAATTGTGTATCTTATCCTTGTTGCATTATGAGGAAGATAGAACACAAGTACCTAAGTAAATAACAGCTCCGTAGTCAAATATGTGTCGTTTGCAACGACCAACAAAATTAAAAGAAATGGATGTCATGATTAAGAAAAACCTTGTACAAATGACAATGAGATATAAGACTTTAAGATATAATAGTTGAGGGCTAAAAATAGTAAAAAAAAACTACCTGTAGCTTGGTTTAGAGCCCAGAAAGCTTGCTGATAGTACCACTCATTCCCACTTAAAAGTTTTTTTGATGACTCATATATATCATTGAACTTCTTCTTTTGTGCAACTTTAACGTCATAACTGGAAGTTTATCAAGCAAGAATTATTAATAAGAACAAAGGAATTTAATCAGTAAAGAAGTTTAAGAAAAAAGAATAATCTTACACGTTCGGGAAGGGAATCCCAATAACCACCTGAGATAGTTAAAGCATAACATTTTACATAGCAAATTTTACATATTTAGGTTAAGACACAAAATATTCAAGATCACTCAGTCAAATATCCAGCAGACTAATGCAGGAAAGCTGTTATCCAGAATGGCAATGTGAAATGAAAACTAATTCTTGTGACAATCACTAAACAACATTCAAACAAATTAAGAGGATACAACAACTCGGGCTTTGTCATCTGAAAAGTCCATCCCTTCAGTTACCTGCAAGTATAGACATCAGTATAAACTTATTTTTAATAACTCAAGATACGAATAAGTTAAATAGAACAATGTGTCTGCAGCAGATAAATCAAAAGGCAAAACTATTCATATTTACTATTTAGCACTCTGAAACAAGTAAAATAACCCAAGTTCTGAAGTAAGTATAATCCAATACTGGTTGATATCCTTCATCTTTTCATCCATATTTAAAAACAAACGCGCTTTTTGTGCATTAACATAGCTATAAAAAGTGATGCCTCATGGTATACTATTAAGACGAAAGTGGAAAAAAAGTTCATCACCAACCAACCTGTCGAACAATTTTGTGGAAAACATCATGTTTCCCCTTATAATGGAAACAATCAGGTGGGAAAATAGATACTAATCATCCAAAATTCTAGACTGAGAAGGTAACGAATATTCTACCTACATTGTATATGCCACAAATTTGACAATATTCATAATCACTATATACAGTTAAAGAGAAAAGGGGCGTAGATAGCCATTATTTGAAGCTCTAAAGAATAAATATAGCCAATACTCAAATCCAGAACTAATGATAACTGAAGCAGAAGTATGTTATACCTTTAAGCCTCTGTTTGCTATCTTTGTCCCAAAGTTAAAGTCTACATCGGACACAGCAGTGGCAAACATGTCGTAAAAAAATTACAACAGGGAGTAAAAGATTAGATAGCCATATAATAATGGGTAAGAAGGGTAAAAAAGGAAGAAAGAGTACAAAATAACGATAGCTCAAGCCAAATTAATAAGAATTTGTACCAAGAAATATCAAAGTGCTGATAACGGATATTACTAGTTCAGCTACCAGATTATATGATGCACGAATATGACTTAATCGATCAGATTATACCATGTGTACTGCGTAATTAGGCCTCGTCGTCACTAGTTTTTCAGTTACATCTCTAACAAACTCAAAATGGCAGCAACAAGCATCTTTCTCAAATGGTCGGTCCACATAAGCTTTTTTAAGCGAGTATTTGGTTGGAAGCTGTTGTTCTATAAGAAACATAAATGTAAATCAGTTGACAAGTAAAAAGCAAATTTACAAACATACAAATATAATCCATTTTCTATATATTTTAATTCAAAAAATTTAATTTTCAAAATGTTATGGAATGAAAAAAAAGAGAGGGAGAAATATTTGAAGGTCAAACGATAATTAATAAAAACGTATATAAATTAATAAAGAAAGAAAATCTTAATTCAAACTGTACCTGTGTAGATCCTATCATAAACTCTTGGAACTCCACAATAAATAGTTGGCTTCAACACAACAAGATCCTCAATCAAAAACCTAATGTCATGTCAATTAAAACAGAAATGTAAATTTAGAAGTTTCGAAAATCTAATGCATTAAAAATATGAAAATCATATTTATTAATTCAAAATATGAATAGCGGATACATGAATCTTACCGCCTGCCAAAATCCAACCGAAAAGCCATGATAAATAAAATATGTCTCGATAATTTGATTGAATATGTGAGCCATTGGAAGAAAGGAAAAGTATACATCCTCCTTTGTACCCTGCTAAATGCTTTAGTTATTTATCAATTATATTCTTATTCCGTATATATAAATTTCTTAATTTAATATATTTACCGCTTTGTCCGTCTCTATAATAAGTTGATCCAAGGACAATACTTCGGCCATGAAAGCACCGTTAGTCTGAATAACACCCATTTGGCTTGCCCGTTGTTCCACTCATGTGCATTATCGTACATATGTCCGTCTTCTTTTTTGGAGGTAGATCATAATCACCTGATTCTCCCCGCGGATTAAAAGAAGCAATAAAAACGAACATTAAAAGAACAAATCCTCTCGTAAAGGGTAAAATCATCAAAACATAGTACTAACCAATAGCGCAAACTCATCCCAAGAGAAGCAAGCCACACTTATCTCATCTGCAGTCTCCTTTTGCTTATCAGATATATTTTTGAAACCGAAAATAGCTTAAGGGGGAAAAAAAGAGCACATTTTAGATTTCGTACAACATTTTAGCTCATCTGAGGTCTCAACGCTGTTCAAGAACGCCTCAACCCTGCCGAAGAAGACATCGCAAACAAATCGAGAATAATCATTTATCCAATATAAGAAAAAATACCTAAAATGACAAGCAAACAATAAAGTTAGAAAAATGAAGGCACTTACTGACAACAATCATTGTGACATTTCTCAACTTGCTTGAAATCATGTGCATAAAGATACACTATAATTGCACTAAGATAAGCCTACATCCAAAACAGATTATATTAATGAAACAATAATCACACTGAACTTGTGTTTGTCGTAAAATAGAATTTGGCATCTATGAAAACTAGTAATATCCAAAATACATGGTTACATCAAGGAAAGATGAGCCATTGATGGGCAATACTTAGGCCGCTAATGAGATTCGGGCGAAGAACATCCCAGCATATCATTATCAAATAAAAATACCTACCTTATTTTCACCTCTTTAATGTCATGCCAAATAAGAATGTCTACTTTTTTTATATTTGATACGGAACTATTTTACAGTGTAATTAATATTAACGCACCTTGCACTGGCTATGCGTAGCATTGCTCTTTTCAGCTGCTAAGGCCCACCTGAAGAGAAAAGTAGCAGCATCTATATACCTTTAAGCAGTGAAACCACAAGAATAAATGTAATATACAAAGTGGGCTCGTCTAATTTTGCCCCAAAAAAATTAAGTTCTTACAGCGCCAGATACGAAGAGAACTCGTTTTTCGGATAAATCATATAATAATCGATACTCTAAACCATTGCAGAAGAGAACCTTCACACATAAAGATCATTTTTCTAACATATTTCAAAGTTTTGTTCTAATGTTGCATAGATATTCAGCATAAATAAGAGGTTGGCCATTTAGGTGATCATGGATTTATATGATCGTGGCAACACGACATGGGACATAATTGAACCAGCATTTTAAATTTATACAGTTTTCATAACTCAAAAATCTTCAGTCATTTATTAAGATTTTCAAGGAGCGAAAGCTTAATTCTCAAGCTTCACAGAAATGCTTGTAGTAGCACGATACAGATCAAAGGTCATTTGTTCCTTCCCGTCTTCTTCAAGAAGATCGCAAGCAGCAGTGTAAAGCTGTAAAGCTTCCTCAGGGGACGCATCTTCTAAAGCACTTTTAAGACCCAAAAAAAAAAGGCAATCGGCAGGTCATTGAGCATATACTAAGATAATCCATTTGAAAAAGGTTAAAGCATTATTGCCAGTTACATGCACAAATATAAAATATCACTAACAATGATTCATTGATCTGCAATTTTAAATGAATTTAAACAAGGTTGGTGTCACATCATCACGGCAAATCATCAAAACAAACAATAGTGATACACATACTAATTACAACAAAGCATCTCTTCAATAAGTAAATTACAGAAATAAAAACAAAAATAAATCATCTCATACCGAGCACCCTTTGAAAGGGCATCCGGTGCGGGTTGTGACCTTCCACATTCAACGTACAACTCAGATGCGCATTTATAGAAATCGGACATTTCGTTCCAGTTACCTACTTCCTTTGCGATAGCTCCTGCAGACTTCATATGTTTTGCAGCATCCCAAGGCCTGATTCACTCAATAAATGTAGCGCTCCCTGAGAGACAAGAAAACTCATAAATAAGAAAACGGGAGGGGAAAAAGAAAAGTTTTAGCCAAAGCATAAAAAGAATTCTACCTGCTGTGACAAACGGTGTGAACCAATCGCCATTGTAACATATAATACTGTCGGCATTGCAATCAGGATCCGTCCAATTAGAAGCACGAGGAAATTATCAATTCCTGGACGATACGAACGGTGTTGACATTACGATGATCTCAATAACCATTCCCACCGCATTAGAACATATGCAGAAATTCCCAATTGCTGTCAAGACCTTCAAATGGACAAACAAAACCCAGCTCATGAGAAACCAAAGTGCATTCTCAACAGCAAATAAAAAGGAGAATGATATTCAGTAATATAAACCTACATGTCTCGTACCATACACACAGAAAATCTTTTGATTATAAATGAAATAAATGAATTATTATTATTACTAACCTTCTTGGAATGTCCCACTTGATTAGTGGAGTCGACTAAGTGAGCGGCCTTGCCGAAGAGAGTATGGACTCCAGTGGCAATAACCACCCCTTCGATCTCGCCCTGTTTTACAGTCGAACCCGAGTAAACACCGTCTCCTGGGCTTTTGGTCACCGGAAAAGATTCACCAGTTAGAGCACAAAAAATGAAGAAATAAATAATCAGAACTCAGCAAAACAAGTAAGAAAAAATTCCCAAATCAAGGGAACGAAAAGTTAGAATCGAACTTGGTCTCTTCTGGTACTTGCGGATCTCACGGAGCGCAACCGTCCATGGCCTGAAGCGATGGGGCTTCTTGACGCCTCCAGTCGCCGGAGAAGATTTCCTCGCTGCCCTAGTCGCCAGCTGCTTCCTCGATGAGTCGTCGGAGCAGATTTCCTTGCCACCCTAGTTGCCAGCTGCTTCCTCCAAGTGTCGTCGGAGCAGATTTCCTCGCCGCCCTAGTCGCCAGTTGCTTCCCCGGTGCCTTGCCTCTGTTGGATTTCTCACCGTATTCTTTGTGCGGGAGTGTAAAATTTTGGAAATGGAATGGCAGAGGAGAAATAGATCGGAGGAGGAAGGGGCTAGGGCAGAGGATAAGGGTTTTTTCTTTTATTTTTTAATTAGAAAAACTGATTTTGTGGGTATATTTTAATACAGAAATAATATGACATACGAGAACCCCTTTTTAAATGCGTTCTGAATATTACTTTCCAGAACGTCATTTTTAAAGACGTTTTCGATATTTAAAATACCAGAACGTCATTTTTAAAGACGTTCTTGGTGTTTAAAATACCAGAACGTCTTTTTTAACGACGTTCTGGATATCTAATTTACCAGAACATCTTTTTAATGACGTTCTGGATATCCAATATACCAGAACGTCTTTAAAAAAGACGTTATGGTATGTGACACTTTTATTACAAAAATGCCACCACCTGACATTCAAGAACGCCACCTCTTGAGGCGCTCTTAAATGTCTGTTCTTGAATCCTATTTTTGTATTAGTGTTACCTAAGGTGCATGACTAGTGCTACTCCTAGGGAATGGATGAAGTGGATATCACTTGCTGAGTACTGGTATAATACAAACTATCACACTGGGTTAAAAATGACACCATTTCAGACCCTATATGGGTATGCTCCTCCTCTCTTATCTATAGGGCCCTATATGGATGCACAAAATGGGGAGGCTAAGGATCTCATGCAACAGAGACAAATCATGCTGAAAATGATTAAACAAAACCTAATGCATGCCCAAAACCGTAGAAAGACCAACACAAACAAAACTAGAATAGAGAGAAGCTTTGATTTAGGGGATGAAGTGTACCTGAAACTCCAGCCTTATAAGCAGAACTCCTTTCACCTTCCAAGAACTTGAAATTGGCCTCCAAGTACTACGGCCCGTATACTGTCATACAAAATATTGGAAAGGTGGCCTATTAGCTACAATTACCCTAAGAATCAAAAATACATCCAGTTTTTCATGTGTCACTATTGAAAAAGAAAATCAAAACTGAAACTTTACCTCTTGAGGATCTGCCGGAGACTGACGCCGACGTAATTTTCCGAATTGCTCCCCACTAAGTTTTGGAGAAGTGTACCATTAGTAGGAAGTGTGAAGAGGTTGAGAAATTAT
This sequence comes from Phtheirospermum japonicum, assembly GCA_014905375.1. Taxonomy (NCBI): domain Eukaryota; kingdom Viridiplantae; phylum Streptophyta; class Magnoliopsida; order Lamiales; family Orobanchaceae; genus Phtheirospermum; species Phtheirospermum japonicum. The sequence goes on from BMAC01001353.1 coordinate 152,211, forward strand.
TGGTGGAATGGGGAAACCCTAATCTAGAGTTGACTTCATGGGAGGAAAAGAAGCTAATTGTGAAAAAAAATTTGACTTTCGATCCTTGCGGTCAAGAGTCTGAAAATCAAGAGGGTATTGTTATGGCTGTGAGTTTGGAGAGTGCCGGAAATGGTGGAATCGGCGAGGTAGTGGGTAGGGTTTTCCAGATTGACATAAAAGGGGACAAATCCGATTCTGAGGAGAGAGAGACGGGTAATGAAAAAGATAAGGAAAATGAAGCGGCCGGACCGGGTCGTCGGGCTCAAGGTCCGGGTACTGGGTTATTAACCAGCAGAGTAATGGATTACAGTGTTGGGCCATTGTTATAGTTAATGGGCTAGAATAATAATCTAGATATTGGGCTTTTACCTATATGCGTCTTGTTTTAATTATTTCAATTAGGGCATCTTATGTTAAATGGTCCCCCCTATGTTTATAAAAAGTGGAAGATATTTGTGGAATGGCTAGCTGAAAATTACATTATCTATACCCAACAATTTCTTCCTCCCTAATCTCTCTACTTCCTACATTTCTTCTTTACGTCCACAACAGCAATTTTACAACAAATTACATCAAATTCTTACAAAATTAAACAAATTACAGATATCATAACACCCATGTTGTTTTTGTTCATTTCTTTTATTTTTACATTTCTTTTTTCCTTACTTTTTTATTACATAAAAATCCAAATATATTCAAAGAATTTTAAAAAAAATAAATAAAAAAATTGTGTTGTCTTTGGGTCCTTTCTAGCCCTTGGTATTGCTATGTTTTGATTCGTGTGCATATTTTTCTTGTGATTTTGATTTTGTGTGATTTCCTTTTATGGTGTTTTGTTTTCCAACTCAAACCTTGGTCGATTTGATATGTTGGTAGCGTTCATGGAGCCAGGAGAAACAAGCCATGCTCAGTTTTTGCTTGGATTGCTTGGATGCTTAAGTGGACCCCACCGAGCTCAACCCAAACTCGCTCGGTTAAGGAAGCTCCTATCTCACCCTCCTTTTACTTGATTTTCATTAAAATGAAATAACGGAATTGCATGGTCTAAGTGTGGGGTAGGTAGGTGGGTAGGGTCCGGGTTTCACAAAGCATGATTTGTCTTTATTAACTCGAGCATGGACGAAGTGACGCGTTCTTGGAGAAGTGACGGTTACTAATTGCGATTGTAAGCTTTGAGTTTTAGATGTTAGGGTTTCGTGTGTTAGTGATCACGTTTGATCGTGTGTTAACCACTATATCCATATATTCCATACCTTACCAAAGAGACAACATTATAACCCAAAATAAAGACCTCTTTAGATTCTTATTTGGCCATGTACAATGGGTAATTTTGAGTTTCTAATTTGTGAAATCTTGACAAGGTGCATGCATTTTCCGGTTTGAGCATATACACATCCCATATAAAATAAACATTTGAGCGAATTGAGCGAACACCCTCAAAATTTTATTTGAGAGGAAGTCATCGATTTGGCGATAACGAATTTATGTTGATACATTCATCATATTAATTAAGATAAGCACAATGATTTTTCTTTTTACATAATGTTCATTACTTGTATATTCTTATTCTTTTCGTTGTTCGGGGACGAACAAACCGATAAGTGTGAGGTGGTTATTTTGCATGTGATTATGGTATTTTTCTCGTGTTTTTAATTAAGGTTTAATGTTGTTTATAGTAGTTTTGAGTCGAGCTTCATTAGGTTGTTAGATTATTTTCTTTATTTTTTTTTTGTTTTGAGCCTTATGTATACGATATTGGTGATGTTTGTGTGATTCTTGGGTTTTTTAAGTTCAAGATTCTTATTTCGTAGGTGGCTTAGTTAATTAGATACGCGATAAGACGTGCCGGCATACGCCGAGGTTCGAACCAAGGAATTGAGGCCCAAAGTCCGCGCCAAAATGAGAAAATCGAGCTGAAAGCAACCCGGATCGACTGCCAAATTGACCGAGAACAGCCAAATTGACTGCTCGACAGAGGCTGATCCGTTTCAACAACCACGCAGTCGATCGACAGCCATACAAGTTGATCGACTGTGAACATCCAGAATCATCTGCTAGACAGAGGTTGGTCCACTTGAACACAAGGCAGTCGATTGACTGCCATCCTATCAATAGATAGGCAATCGATCGACTGCGTCGTAAAGAATTTCAGGATTTTTGGCATTTTGATGATTTTGCCCCTGTGAACATCTATATAAACCCCACATCCTTCCCTAAAAAAAGAATCCACTCTCCTCCCAACTCTTGGATGGGTTTGGGATTTATTCCTCTCTCTAATTTTTAGATTTAATTTCAAACTTTTCCTTGGGTTTGTAAGCTCAAGAAGAATTCAAGTTATCACTTGGATTTTATCTTTATTGTAATTTCATTCAAGATTTTGGATTCTTTTTCTTAATTCAAGTAAATTTTTCATTATTATCTTCCTTGTTCTTCAATTTCAAGTCTGTTCTTCAATTTATGCATTTTGCCTTAGCTCTTGGATTTAATTTTAGATTTGTGATTTGGTTTATGGAATCTAGGTGAATGACACACCTTGATCATAGATCGTGTCCTTGATCATTTTTATTTTAATTATTTCATATGCTTTATTTTTGTTTTTGTTTTCATGCATGGTTTTATGTTGATTCCAAGATCTACTCTTCGTTTCTAGTTATTTTTCAAAAATATTTTAACTTTCACGTCAACTTTTATTCCTCTTTCTATTGATGCTTTCGATTTTTATTAATTTACATTATTTGAATTTTATGACCATGCATGCATAGTTGTACCTTAGGCTTTCATGCTTGTACTTTGTTGTTTCTTTGCTTTTTATTGCTTATTTTGATTATTGCTTGCAATTTCAATATGGCACATGCACGAGGCATCTGAAATACTTGCTTTACTTTCATAATTCATCCTATTTAATTGTCTATTTTCGTTTATATATGTTTGTCTTTTGTTTTCCTTTAATTCCACAAGCTAAAAACTCATTGATCCCTACAATCGCATTGAATTCCGATAATACCTTGCCACCCGAACCTTACCTATAATACACCACCTAAACCCTTCTCTTAACTAGCCATTACAATAAATATCATAAACTTAGGATTAGTAAAGGTATGATGTTCTGAGTATTCATTATATTATTTCGATACAAAGCACTTACTAACTTAAGCATCGGAGAGTATTCCATCGGAATTCCCCCGGTGGTCCTTTCTAACGTGATTTTGTGAGACAGGTCAGGCCAATTCCAGGGAGGAAGCAAGCAATCTCGGTTATAATATTCTTTGGTGAAACAGTTGGTGCTGTCTATGGGAAGAGTGGAGACAAGTTAAGATGCGAGATAAAATAATGGAATTAGATGGACTCAGGCGAAATCTCGTGGAGGAGCTGAGGGGCACACCAAGTTCTGCCACACCGATGGGGATTCCGGAGGCATCAGGGCCATCAGCAATAGCTCGGTGAAGCACATCGCGAACCCCCTCAATGAGGAACTTCACATGTCGATGGCGGATCATTGAATGACTCTTTTCTATGACAAATATCTGACCTCGTCGGCAAAGCGATGGAGGCATCCGTAGAAAAGAAATTTGCAGAGCTTTCGACACCCCCTCCAAAAGTAACTGAACCACTGGAGGCAGAGCAAGCCCGGACCGCTGTTTTGCATGTAATCATGGTATTTTTCTTATGTTCTTAATTAGGGTTTTGTGTTGTTTATAGTGGTTTTGATTCGATTCATTAGTTTATTAAGTTATTTTCTTGTTTTATTGTTTTTAACCTTATGTGTACGATATTAGTGATGTTTTTGTGATTCTTGGGTTTTTTATATTCAAAATTCCTATTTCATAGGTGAAGGCATTGAGGCCCAAGTCAGCGCCCAGCCTGTGCCCACGCCTGTGGTCGTGCCCAACCTGTGCCCACGCCTGTACTCGTGCCAAGCCTCGCCAAGCATTAAGCCAAGGGATCATTTCGGGTCAAACTTGGTCAAACCCAGGAAATCCAAGATTTTTTAAGGCTTATTTGACCAATTTACCCTCAATTAAACCTAGTATAGATAGGGCATCTCTCACTATCTCAAGATATCCCCAATTCTCTCAACTCTTATAGGGGTTTGGGATTTAATTTCTCTCTCTAGATCTTAGATTTAATTTCAAGCTTTTCCTTGAGTTTGTAATCTCAAGAAGAATTCAAGACATCACTTAGATTTTATTTACTTTGTAATTCATTCAAGTTTTTTGATTCTCTTTCTTAATTCAAATAATTTTTTCATTATTTTCTTCCTTGTTCTTCAATTTCAAGCTTGTTCATCAATTTATGTATTTTGCCTTAGCTCGTAGATTTTTGATAGATTTGTGATTTGGTTATGGATTCTAGGTGAGTGACATACCTTGATTATAGATCGGGTATTTCATATGCTTTATTTTGAATTTTATTTTCATGCATGGTTTTATGTTAAATCCTAGATCTACTCTTCGTTTCTAGTTATTTTTCGAAAAGTTTTTAACTTTCACGTCAAATTTTATTGCTCTTTCTATTGGTGCTTTTGATTTTCATTGATTTGCTTTATTTAGACTTTTTTGATCATGCATGCATAGTTGTACCTTAGTTTTTCATGTTTGTGCCTTGTGGTTTCTTTGCTTTTTATTGCTTATTTTGTTTATTGCTTGCAATTTAAATATGGCACACGCATGAGGCATCCAAAATACTTACTTTACTTTTCATAATTTTACATAGTTCTCATTTATTTTCATTTATTTTCGTTTTCTTCTCAATTCAACAAGCTAAAAACTTCTTGATTTGCACAAATCAATAGAATTCCGATAAAACCAAGCCACACAAACCTTAACTATACTACACCACCCAAAACTTTTCTCTTCAAAATGGCACCGTTGCGACTCAGCTTGGTTAAGGTTTTCGATTTGCTTGTAGTTTATTTGTATTTCTAGCTTTCTTTTGTATTTGACCTTTTTCTTCAGTGTATTCAAGTCAATTCACACATGAGCCTACCCCAAGGTAACGCATACATTTCCAATACTTATGGTAATGGGTGTTACATTCCAAACATTGGAGGGCATGGTGCAAACCATGTTGGGAATGGGATGAATAGTTTCAGTTTTGGCAACGTGGGAGGGCATGGTGCAAACCTTGTTGCCAATGGTGTTTAAGGCAATGGTCAACCCAGCATGGGAGGGCATGGTGCAAACCGTGTTGCCAATTGTGTTCAAAGCAATGGTCAACCCAACATGGGAGGGCATGGTGCAAACCATGTTGGGTATAGTGTATTCATGGGTATGAATGGTTTGTGTCACGCCCCATTTTTGAAAAATGTAAAATTTGATTTTTCATAAACAAAACTTTCAAAAACAAGGGCATGAGTTTTCAATAAATTACAATCACAACATAAATTGAGCGGAAGCGTGAATAAAACTTAAATATTTATTTGAAAATAGGAGATTCACTTAATGAATCAAAATAGTAGTACTCGACTATTCAAGGAGTTTTAAATAGAAACACAAGTCTCAATATTT